>NJDC01001078.1:185289-207756 GCA_002245475.1 Calephelis virginiensis
TTCGGAGGATAAGGTAGCCGAACTTCCTTATGCCAGATGCCTAATATCCCAGCCTAAGTTGGCAATGTATTATCACTTTTGGTGTCTCTAGGCAGCGTGAATTTCTTACCATCAGGAAATCCGTCTGCTTTGTTGCCTTCAAATAAAAAATACAACTCTAATTGTTAGAGCATTTGTCGGCTTGAGACGAAAGTTTAAAGGTTCAAATCCTGTCTGCGACGATTTTTTTTCTTTCTTACAAATTTATAGAAATTTACCAAAGCAAACAAATGCTAAAATAAAAATACTTGGAGAGATGCTGTTATAATGCATTATGAAATGAATTAAAATCTGTCGTACATCTGATAATACAGAACATTTTAAAATGTAAAAATAGAAATATATCGCCTCTGTGGTCTAGCGGTCCGGCCGTTGGACTTGACAGCACGAGGTCCCGGGTTCGAATCCCGGGTCGGCCAACAAAAAGAAAATAGGATTTTTCCAATTTTCTAATTAAAAAAAATGTTGGTCGGGATTGGAAATGTGCCTGGTTGGCGATAGGCTTGCCACCTATCACATTATGGGACTTTGTGTCTTCGGCTAGTCGTGGGAGCCTTGGTTGTACCTCTGCCTACCTCTTCGGGGATATGGGCGTGAAAATACTTTAAAACTAGAAATAGGTTTAATGAGTTTAACAAGTTTAACACGTTTGGTTCAATTATAAAAAATCTTTAAAATAATATATCAGACTATGTTTGAATAATTTACAAGGGGTTTTTAATTCAAAAAGAGGAACCAAAAATAATTATTTAAGGTTTCTATAAAGTTTAAGAATTCAGTAGATCAATAAACAGGAGGAAAAAGTTAATACATTATTTTTTCATCATGAACTTATACTTCCAATTGTCTAAAATTAAAAAAAATGTTTCTCCTAAGAAGTAGATTGAGGCATACCTAACCAAGGCACACAGGATAGCCGAAGACCGCCGATGCCGAAGGACTAGCTGAAGACACTAAGTCCCACAATGATGGCTAGCCTATCGCCAAACTGGCACATATCCAATCCAGGCCAACGTCATTTTTATTAGAAAATTTAAAATACACATTTTTACTTTTTTGTTACCCGACTCGGACATCGAAACCGAGAAATTAAGAAGTCAATACCGATGCCGGACCAGGACGATTTATAATTTCAATTTCTTCTTAAGCAGTATTTTCACTAAATATTTACTGCCTTATTTATTTTTACATCGTTATAACTATTTGCAGGTATCCACATTCGATTCTAGAAGTAACAGGCGCTTAGCCCTTAGGGTTAATAACTACATAGTATAAAACAAAGTCGCTTCCTCTGTCCCTATGTCCCTCTGTATGCTTAAATCTTTTAAAATCTGCAACGGATTTTGATGCGGTTTTTTTAATAGATAAAGTAATTGAAGAGAAAGGAGAAGAGTAAAATTGGTCACTCCGTTCAGGCATGATACGATAACTAAAGGAAATGCGGACATGTCCTACTACAAATAATATTATAAATGCGAAATCTAGTGAGAAAAGATAGATATTCGTTACTCTTTTACGCACAAACTACTGAACGGATAAATATATTTGATATTTTTCATCGTCGGCGTTTAGTAAAACTTCCAAATTTGCATATTTTTAAATGAAGAAACACTTGTACTGTTTTATGTATCACTTGTAATTTATTATTTTATAAATAGCCGATCGGTTTCGCTCATGACAGCATCATCAGGGCTAGAATGTAAAAGGGGTCCCAAGATTTTTCGTTATGAATTAATATAATTCTATTGTCAAATACTATTGTCGTAAATGTTAGTATTATATTAGTGTCTAATTTTGTAAACAATTATATAATGTTTTGAGTCAAAAAGCTAAACTCGCTTTGCATAATTCTGTGCTTATTCCAACGTTACTGTATGGAAGCGAGAGTTAGGTATGTCAGAAAGAGCATGAAAGTAGGATAAATGCGGTCGAAATGAGAGTACTACGGAAAATCTGTGGTGTAACGCTCGCTGACCGCATTCGTAACAGTGAGATCCGAGAAAGAATGTTATTGAAAGAAAGTGTTGGTGTTAAAATTCGAAAGTTCGTGCTCCGCTGGTTCAGTCATGTGGAAAGAATGACAGATGAAAGATTGACAAAGCAGATATACAATGCGAATGTGGATGGATGTACGTACCCGGGGAGACCAAGGCTGACATTTCACGATCAGGTCAATCGGATATTATCCGAGGGTGGTGTCAAGAGTAGCCGAAACCGGCGTGTTTGTATGAAAAGGGTTATGAATGTGAAGGAAGCAAGACAGGTTTGTAAGGATCGTGAGGTCTGGCACTCGATACTCTCTGCCTACCTCGTATGGGACTTGGCGTGAAGATATGTATGTATGTGTATGTTATATAATGTTGCTCATACTAGGCCTGCTAGATGTCTCTCGCATTATAAAACTTGATTATTGTGTAGATTCCGAACTTATGTTGTTGCGAACATTTTCAACCACAGGAACAACGGCAAACCTTAAGTATAAAGTTTTCCTTTAATCAAATCTTAACTCATTGAGTTCTGAAAATTTTAGAGGACAAATTGCTCTTTGCAAAGTTATTATTGCCGCGTAATAAGCTTCGTGCTTCTTTAATTTATTTACTTGAAAGTCAGGAAAGTTACATCCTTCATGATGCTAAAAACAGATTTAGGGCTCATGATATGGGATCTTTTATTTTATAATAACCAATGTGATGTATTACGGTGTTGGACTTGACGAAATGAGGTTGCGGGTTCAAGTCCCAGGTCGTGCAAGTCAAAAATGTGATTTTCATTTTTCTAACAAAAGCAACGTTGTCCAGGATTTGGTATGTGCCCGGTTGGCGATATAGATTTACCACATATCACAGGGTGGGACTTAGCATTTTTGCCCTATCGTGGGTGTTGCACCTCTGTCTACCTTTTCGCCTCTCTGTGGTCCTCCTCCTCCTCCTCCTCTGTGGTCTAGCGGTCCGGGTGTTGGACTTAACTGCATGAGGTCCCGGGTTCGAATTCCGGGTCGACCAACAAAAAGAAAATTGGATTTTTCCAATTTTCTAATAAAAAAAATGTTGGTCGGGATTGGAAATGTGCCCGGCTAGTTGTGGGTGCCTTGGTTGTACCTCTGCCTACCTCTTCGGGGATATGGGCGTGAAGATAAGAGAGAGAGGTCTACCTTTTTGGGGCTCTAGACGTGAATATAGTAATTACAGTGTTCGTCACTGTATTTATCTACACTGCATGTTTTTCCGTGAAGATAATATTTTATGAAACTGAAATAATTTCTTTGCGTTAGCTAATGGTGTTTAATACAAAACCTTTCCCAGCAATTACTTCAAAAATTATAGCAAGTTACTGCAATATATTATTTATGAGTTTTTATTAAGCTATTGCATAGCTTCTATCGCGGGCCTTGAGCATGGAGACCGAATCCAGAAATTACCAGTTTTGCCATCTATCGATGAATAGCAAAGCTTTTAATGACTTTTTGATCACGCTTGTCTCTTTAGTTAAGCAAGCAAGCTTCTAGGTGGCATTGGTTGTATCGACGTTACCGCGCATGCGTAATCCCCTTCTTCGCCCTGCAATCTGGTGACTCATGTCTGCTCATGCAATAACTTGACCGCGGCAGTCTCCTAGTGCCACACGCCTTTTTTGGCGTTAAACATGGTCAGCATTTTTAAATGGATTTTTAAAACTACATAATCTTTCGAAAAAAGTATGAACATAGTAATTCTTAGATATTGTAGAAACCAAGATAGTTTTCTTATTAGAAAATCACTAATAAAAATTATATAAGGTATTCCTTACGAACTTATTATTACGAACTTATTAAGTTGCTTGGAAATTATCAGTTATTAATAATCTACAAGTGATAAACATAATTTCATTAATTTGCATTAAATATGTAACTAAAAAAAGTAAAAAAAAAGAAAAGTATCTTCACGCCCATATTCCCAAAGAGGTAGGCAGAGGTACAACCAAGGCACCCACGACTAGCCGAAGATACTAAGTCCCACAATGTGATAGGTGGCAAGCCTATCGCCAACCAGGCACAATTCCAATCCATTCCAATCCCGACCAACATTTTTTTTATTAGAAAATTGGAAAAATCCAATTTTCTTTTTGTTGACCGACCCGGGATTCGAACCCGGGACCTCATGCAGTCAAGTCCAACACCCGGACCGCTAGACCACAGAGGCGATTTAAATGTAACTATATTATGATTATTACAAAGATATAATTAGGAGGGAGAATGTTTTACCTTTTTGAGTTTAATTTATGAAAAAAAAAACCCAAACGATTACAAGTAATTTAGCATCAAAATACAATAACATTTGCACTGGTGCTAAACAGGAATACAATTTTAATATTATTTGATGTAAGATGTAATCGCAACACCAGTGGTAAGTCATTAATAAGTCGCAAGATAGGTGTAGCTTCTGTAGAATTTATTAAATAAGGTGTACTGCTAGTAGTACTGGTACTACTGGTAGCTTCTGGCAAATTAGGTAATTGGTTCTGGATTTCGATTACGAATTATAAATAGTTTACTATAATGTAAACTCTGCACTATTTTCAGTAAGGTTATATATGATAAGAATGAAGAAGCATTTTGTCTCTCATGTATAGTTTTAATGAGGACTCGCAATAGAATCATCTATCGTTTAGTAGTTTCGTATTTTTTAAATTACGCGCAACAATATTTTTGAGATAAAAACATTCTAAATATATAACAAATAAATATTCCTGGACAAGTTATACAAATTGACCACAAAGTAAGCAACATATATGCTTGTATATTAAATCTACTAGTCAAAGATACTAATACATAGAAATACTTAAATAGGTACTAGAATAAATTTAATAAACACCCAGACCCGGAAACGCAGCTATCTAAATGTTCATCGCACAATTGCCTGCTACCAACTGGAATCGATCCCAAGCCTCACGGTTAGTCAATGTAGTTAGACGGTATACGTTAATCACTCGACCAACGAGGCAGTCAATGAAGAATGTAGTCTAGTAAAACAGCGTCATGTTAATTATCATTTTATATATAAATCACCTTTGTGGTCTAGCGGTCCGGGTGTTGGACTTGACTTCATGAGGTCCCGGGTTCGAATCCCGGGTCGCTCAACAAAAAGAAAATCGGATTTTTCTAATTTTCTAATAAAAAAAAATGGTGCTCGGGATTTTAAATGTGCCCGGTAGGCGATAGGCTTGCCACCTATCACATTGTGGGACTAAGTGTCTTCGGCTAGTCGTGGGTGCCCTGGTTGTGCCTCTTTACGTTTTTCTGATGTATTAAACTTTCGTGTAAAGTTTAATCTTAATCCGTTCATATTTTTAAATGAAGAAACACTTGTACTGTTTTACGTATTACTTATAATTTATTATTTTATACATAGCCTACCGGTATCGCTAATGACAGCATCATCAGGGCTAGAACTTAAACTCTATAGTTTTTTCGACCATAGGCAACCTACGTACCGACTAGTAATCTTAAATTTGTAAGTAATAAAACTCGTCGCTTTTTAGATTTATAAATGAAAGCTACTTTTAACGAAATAGGAAGACGGTGTTAGATAGGTTTTGCAGGGCGAAGATACATATTATCAACAAGTTTCTTGGGTGAAAATGGATAGCGTGGACCTGCCGGCAACAAATCACCACTTTCACAAACGCCATCCTTACTTTAATTGTCAATCTCAGAATCGTGCTAAGTTGTAGAATTACCACCAATTTTATGAGATAGTCAGTCAGTACAACAGGTCACGTGATGTCAAAAAGCTTATATAGATAATTAATAAAACATTTTGCAACATTTTAGAGGTCATAAAACCTGCACATTAAAAAATAGTAGCAAAATGAAACACCATCCTTAATATTAAAAACAAAAATCCAATTACCTCATCATGAAAAGCCAGAGTTTCAGATGCTAAAGATGATGAAAATTACTCAATGCGCACTTTAAACACAAGTAGGTACAATGGGTCTACTACAACGTTTCAATCATAGTGAATTTGGCAGTCATTGGGTAACTAAAGTAACATATTATAGATATTAGTGTATTTTAAGCATCATCCAGACGGTTGTAATATCGCCTCAATCACGTCTTCTACAAAGGTGACCTTGGTGGACTTTGTTTGAAACAATTCAAAATTTGCACTAACTCTAGGTTCCACACGGATACAAATCAATGTTTGCAACCAACGTTTTAATGCGTGTGGGGTTCCACACATGTATATCAAAGAGTATATAAATACTACGTAATAACAGGCGGGACTGCCATACATACATAGCAAACCCGAATTTTGTATGAAGTTTACTTAAAGTGACACATGTCACTTGACATAACATGATGAAAAGGTATAAACCGTATAATTTGAAAGTAAGTCTAAAGGCTTTCAGATATAAGGCAACTGGTGTCATATGAATTAGGCGAATAAAAAACATAGCAAACTTATTTTTTAATTTTTTATATGAATTACTGATATATACGCCAAACTGATATATATATAATATATTGTATAATGTGTAATATATAATGGGTGTACAAGCCATAAATACGTCAAATTATTTTTTTTTCTTTACTTTTGTCTGAATAATTTAATGCAAATGTATGATTCATTACCAGACATATTGTTCACAAAAACTCATGACCATACACCATTAAACTTTCTTAGGTTGTAACTATACCTTCAATAAAGTATAAAAGAAAAGTGATGGAATGTCACGACGAAGTTCTATCTGACATTGACAGCTAATAACGGTTGAGAGAGTTTTGGCGCCATCGAGAGAAAAAATGTTTAAAATTATTGAATTTCGTTTTTATATTTAGTGAAATTAGTCAATCTTGGTGGCATTTTGTTTAGTCAAAGTGCACAAAATTAATTAATTAATCATGAAGAAATTAGTGTATCATGTTCTCATTGCCGCCAAATCTTATTAAACGAGCTCGAGTAAGCTGGTTTACTCCAGACCCTGACATTACTTTCTTTGATAATTTATGACTAATATTGAATAATTTAATTCCAGTTTAGTTAAAACTGGTACTTTGATGCAAATTTCGAATAGACTAATGGCAAATGCTGACGCTAGTGCAGAAAACTAAAAATAAAAAAAAATAACAGTTTGTATGAGATATTTAATGAAATTTAGTTTTGTTTAATGTCCTTGCATATTTCTTTTGTTATTTTTCTCAAATTTTGAATCTTCTCTAATCGACAACATTACTTTACCATTCAAGTCAACATTATACTACTTAGTTTAAGCGTTTTCGAATTTCAGTGAAATTAACTCTTTGCATGATATTTCCAAAAAAATGACAAATTCAAGAAAGAAAAATATTTATTTGCGGCATATGTGAGTAAATGAGATGTTACAATAATATTTAAGTATATCACCATATTATACCATATTTTGGTGGGCAAATATTTTATTATTAATAAAAAAAATCATTTAATTACAAACACTTTAACTTTTAAGCCAATTATTTATTTTTTTAACTAGTTTAATGAAAACGATAATGATTTGTTATGTACATTTGAATGATAATTAATTTGGTGAAAATGAGTGTTAGTAGCTGTTACAAAAGATATTTGTTAATAAAAACATATTCTATCAAACTTTTCGTAGTTCCAACGTTCCTAATAACATGCTCCATGAAGCTTCGAACTTCTTTAAAATTTCGAATGAAGATTATTATCCTCTATATGTTGTAAATATGCGTCTTTTGTTTTTCTTTTTGTTTCTAGGATATGACTTTCCTGATGGTTAAAGATACCCGTCGCCTATATAATAGGCCATGGATGTTACTGGTGTGCCGCTATCTTTTGCCGGATGTAGCACGTTTCAACCGAGAGATGTTCAGTTGTTTAAATTGCGATGCGATAATTAATATAAAATAGCGTAACGGTATGTACTTATAAAATAAATTAAAGACAATTTTAATTAATTATGACCTGAATTATTTAAACGTAGGCCTAGTTTATACAATTGCTTAACCACTTTTGTAGAGTTTACATAACTGACATTCACTTTAACTCTACCACTTGTTTCTAGTTCAATACCAAATAATGTGTCACGTTCTCACGATAAAGCTATCAAAACTTTAGAAATTGTTGTTTCATTATTATCTGTAACTTCACATAATCTAAATGTTAGTACATTTATACACTACTAGCTGCCTGTTCTGGCTTCGCTCGGGTGGTAATTTTTTGAACATAAATTGAGATGTAAGCTATCCTATCTTTCAAGTTGGATCAAACTGCACACGGTGTGCAAATTTGATTGAAATCGGTTAAGTAGTTTAGGAGTTCATTGCGGACAAACGATATGATATGTTATTTATATATAGCTGTTTAGCTGTTTAGCTAAACAGTTATCGCTAAACAGCTGTGTTTAGCTGTTTCCCTTTGACTATGTCAGAGTACAATAGTGTCATGCCCTCTTATTAATAAATGTGGTGTAGGATAGGTGTAAGATTAATATTATAGTCTGTATTACATTGTAATAAAGACTATAATACCAGGTTAAACCTTGTAATACTTTACTCCGTGTTTATTCATAAGGCAGTTAGTGTATTCGGATAGTCGTGGGTGCCCTGGTTGTGCTTCTGCCTACCTCTTCAAAGATATGGGCGTGAAGATACTTACTTAGATTAGTTGAGATTTTCATGCAAACTTTCATCGTCTATTAAAGTCCTTGGAGGTTATTTTTTCAAAATAATTATAGGCTATATTTTAACTTGGATAGCTATATGTGTACCTATTAAATTTTATCAAAATTGGTTCTGCATTTTATTCGTGAAAGAGCAACAGACAGACAGACTTTTGCATTTCTAATAACAGCTCGTCCAAGCTTCGCACGGCACAAACTTCTGTATTATTTTATACTAGCTACCTGCAGCTTCGCCCGCGTTTTCACAGAAACCCGGTGTGCGATCGGGATTTAAAATAGCCTATATGTTAATCCAGGTCACAATCTATCTGTCTTCCAAATTTCAGACAAATCCGTTCAGCCATTCGAGCGTGAAAGAGTAACAAACATCCATACATACATACTTACAAACTTTCGCATTTATAATATTAATAGGATAGGATCTAAATTTATTTTTTCATACACTATAATTTAATATATTCTATAATCTATAATTTAAGACACTGCATCAAAATCCGTTGCGTGTGTGGCATAGGGACAAACAGCGGAATATGACTTTGTTTTATACTATGTAGATAAAAAAAAAGTATCTTCACGCCCATATCCCCGGAGAAGTTGGCAGAGGTACAACCAAGGCACCCACGACTAGCCGAAGACACTAAGTCCCACAATGTGATAGGTGGCAAGCCTATCGCCAACCGGGCACATTTCCAATCCCGACCAACATTTTTTTTATTAGAAAATTGGAAAAATTCAATTTTCTTTTTGTTGGCCGACCCGGGATTCTAACCCGGGACCTCATGCAGTCAAATCCAACACCCGGACCGCTAGACCACAGAGGCGATTAATACTATGTAGATAAACTATTGATAACCGTTTGATTCGATTTTAAGCAACTGCAAGCAAGTAAACTGTAACCAACTTTAGTGTCCTAGGCGGCGTGAAATTTTACCATCAGGAAATACGTCTGGTTGTTTGCCTTCCATTATCATAAAAAATCAAAATAAATTATAGCGATCTTATTGGTCACACTGAAATCTACCACTAATATTTATCGTTGTAGTTAAAGTAGTTTTCACGAAACAAAGACCAATTATTTTTTGTCATTACGAGATATTTACAGCTATTGCAATAACATGCTGCTTACTTACGCTTACTTAACGTACGCTGAGTCATAAATTAACCAAGTAAATAAAGTCAAGGTTAGAATGCAAATTTTTTTTATGACATTAGAAGGCAAACAAGTCGACGGATTTCCTGATGACAAGAATTTCACGTCGCCTAGAGACAACAAAGGTGTAAATGGTGCGTTAGGCCTCGAGCAAAAGTGAGTTTAACGGTTACCTTACCCCTGAGCCGGAACACGTCAACGGTTAGCGCTGACATTATGGCGGCAGGAATAGGTAGGGCAGTGGTACAATCAAATCAAAAAGAGGTGGAAAATGGGCAAGTCGCTACGAGACTCTACCACCTAGTCAGATGTCATGGTGCTAGTGACGGTAAGCTCGCCTTTTACGAGCTGCTTGGCACAGGAAGATAGATGGTCTATTCTGCAAAGGAGCCTGGACAAACACGAGCAAAAATTTAGATAATTTAGTAATTTTGTATTTAGTAATACCAGAGTAATACTTAGTAGTATTAAGTAGGTAATTAGTAGAACTTTATGTCTTCGGCTAATCGGGGGTGTACCTAAGCCTAACTTTTCGATTTTTTTGCGTACAGATACTTTACTTTTAGTAACTTTCTGTACTACCTACATCGAATTACAAAATTTTTAAAGTATATATACCTATCTTAACGCCATTTCGAGGTAAAAAGGATTTTATAACAACTTTTTAACACACATATTCTGCAAATAAATAAGTTTTATTTAATTTCCTAAATTAGTGATAAATATTTGAATTTAACGTGCAAATGGGCCTTGGGCAATATGTGCCTGGTTGGCGATAGGCTTGCCAACTACCACATTGTGGGACTAAGTTTCTTCGGCCAATGGTGGGTGCCCTGCTTGCACCTCTGCCTACCTTTTCAGGGATATAGACGTCAAGATACTTATTTAATTTACTTAACAACGTATTACGAAATTCTCTATGACTCAGTCATTACAATTTTAATACAATGCTAATGATCTACGAGGGAAATGCCTTAAACATTAGGTCCAAGGTCAGGCAGCAAAAGAATGAGCTGTTGTCAATAATGTATATTAAAACAGGAAGTCACGGTTTTGTTTTCCAAAGTTATCGGTCATAACAAGGCTGACACTGACAACCCATGGCCGCCATTTTGAATATATGTCTTAATGACAGGTGTCAATTTTGCAGCCATATCTAACCCTTCAAACACTCAACATGTTTTGTAAGAAATTTAGCGCAGTAAAACTGTAAGAACGGTTTCTTCTTTTAGGGAGTAAGTCATAGGTTACATAAAAATTAAGTATTTTTTGGGATGGCATCATTAGATCTAGAATTGGAAGAAATAAGACCGCCTCGGAAGTGCGTTCTTTCAGAAACAGAATTTTTAAAACCAGTTCAGAAATGACAGAGAAGTAACATAGACAAAAAAATACAGGAGTCGATCATTTATCACCCTCCTTTTTTAATTTTTTAGGTCGGTTAAAACAGAGCTATTATTATATAATAGAGCATACTTAAACTTAATATTATAATTGCGAAAGCATGTCTGTCCGTTATGCTGTCACAATGACGAACAATTTTAATAAAATTCTATATGCATACAATTAAAGATTTGAGTTCAAGGATAGGCATCCCCGTATTGGTCCAGACTCCTTTGCTGAATAGACCACCTGCCTTCCTGCTAGGCACCTCATAAAAGGCGAGCATAAGCTTACCGTCACCAGCACCGTGACATCTAACTAGGTGGTCGAGTTTTCCAGCGACTTGCCCGGATCGGTACCATCGCCTTACGGTAAGGCGATAGTACCGGTAAGGCACTTACCTATTACCTCCCGCCATAACATCAGTTCTTGCCGTTGACGTATTCTGGTTAGGAGGATAAGGTAGCCGGTAAACTTAATTTTGCTCAAGTCTTAACATCCTAAGGTAGGCATCGCACCATTACTACCTTTGGTGTATCTAGACGGCTTGAATTTCTTACCATCAGAAAATCCGTCTACTTGTTTGCATTCCGGTTAAAAATAAAATGCTGCTAAAATGGCTGCTAATTTTTTTAAAAATATACACCCAGCCGTTAGTAAGCGGAATGAAAGTTTTGTATGTAATTCGTAACTCTCCTATGCTGACGAAGTCGCGGGTTAATTGTCAGTTGAATATTATGATTATTGTAATTGTTCAGGTTACGTTACCATTTCTGTAGAATACTATCTGGTGTGTCTACTCTCCTTAATACAGGACGAATGTATATTTGACACTCGTATAACTGTGTAATTCATGATAGAAAAATCTGTTCTGCTTTTTTTTGTTTATGTTCGTTGATCGATTTTTCTGTCATTTCTGAAGCGATTTCATTTTTTATTTGAAAGAGTACTTGTGCTTTCATAAAAATCATATCAGCGTCAGGAATAGGTAGATGCATTACATCTCTACTCAGGCAAGTTGAACATTATTGTGGAACATAACTATTTATTAAGTTTATTGCAGTGTTTATTTATGTACTATCTGTTCCGTCGAACTTCATTAGTACAGTTTGTGTGGTAAAATTAAAAATGTTGTTTTTCCTAGTTTCCTCACAGTTGAACGAGATAAAAAGTATCATAAGTTCGTCTTTTGCTACTAAACTGCCTCCCCATCAATTTTCATCCATATAGGTTAAGCGGTTTTAGAGTTATAAATAATGTAACTAATAGACCTTCCTTTTATTTATAGATAGGTATTATGTGTGTTTTATTATCTTACGCCCATTCACAGGCATGTACTTTATTTACCAAAGCAAATTATATAACCTGTTGATAACAAAGTAGTAGACCGGTTCATGATTTTTTTGAAAAAAAATATTTAAACTCAGTTGTATTGCTAAAAACAGATTTTTAAATTTTGTTTTAATTAAAAAAAAACAGTTTAAATTGTTTTCTTTTTTTAATTCAAACTACTTTGCTAAACCAGATCAAAATTTCATTTGATAACATTGAGGTGCGGACGTGCGGTTACCGTTCTTTTACAAAAGCGACTTTAGAGTTTAAACCCAAAAATACAATATTCTATGTTCGTCGCATAAATGCTTTGCTTTTAGTCGTCAGGTGTTTAAGCTTTAAAACTAATTATTAACTACTAGCCTAAGATCCATGAATAGCCAGAGCTTCGTCATTTTAATTTATTTAACATGAAATTTTCTGGTATCAAACCTAGTATATAGAATAACCTGTGCATATATAATATATAGTACACAAATGCTGAAATGTTAGGAATTTCATGTTTTAGAAATAGTGATAAATTGCATGTGCCAATCCAAAAACTTAATATTTATAAAAATAATGTTTACTGCATGTCCATTCGTATATCCAACCAAATTCCTGATAATCTCAAATTACTTCCATTAAAAAGATTTCGAGGGAAGGTATTTGAATTGTTGTTAGATAAAACATATTATGGTGTCAAGGATTTTCTTGTAGGTAAGAATATAATGAAAATTATGGTTGCCGAAGAGTTTGTTTCGCTGTTTCTTCTCTTGTTTGGCTAGGTTTGAAAACAGTGGTAGTTTACGGTAGACAGGGTTAAATTTAATTATAGTTTTTAAATGTTTTGGTAATAAATAATGAAACTAGTTATAAATATAAATAATTAGCTTCAAGTTAAAGCATATGTAATTAAATAATATTTTTAATAAATCTTAAAATATTTGCACACCAAAATATGGTAGAATATGTTGATATACTTAAATATTTTTGTAACATCTCATTTAGATACATATTCCACAAATAAATAATTTTCTTTCTTTATTTCTTTATACGTGATGCCAAAACTTTGAACCCCTTTTTACGAAAATTGCGTGAACGGAGGGGTATGAAATTTGGCACACTTACAGTTTATGTGTGGGAAAGGTGCAGAACGCTAATATGTTTTAATAATAATACTTATAAGTACATTAAATCAATAAATAAAACATTACCCATACTATCATGCATTTGACACACACAAACAAATATATTGATGATAAAAGATCACAGATGGCGCACTAAAAAGTTTGAAAACAAAGTAGTTGGTCTTGAGAAATGAATTTGGCATTCTTATTACACGATATTAAAATTTGTTATGGTCGAATTTCGACCAATGGGCGTACTAGTACTAATAACTAGCTTTCATCTTATCATAAATCTTATCATCATTTAAATGATGATAACGTGTGGACTAGGTATTTTGGGTTAGCCATAGTAAATTAAATTATTTTATGAATCGTTAATTGGATATTTTATAATTATTGTTATTTTTTCATGATATTAATTATAGTTATTCTATGTTTTTATGATTTAATTTGTAATTATAATCATTTTCAATTAATTTAAGTTGTTTATTTTTTTTCTTACTGATTAGATTTTTTTGTCATTTTGTAATTTTTATATTATTTGGTGTTTTCCATTGACATTAACATTTTAATTTGACGGCTTGTGATTGTGTAATCAAATTATTATTGTATTTGTTAATATTTATACTGTTTTGAAATGTCTTACATGTTAAGCCTTAATAGGTTTATGACTTCCAAAAAATGTACAAGTGTATTTACTTTGAATAAAAACATATTCTATTCTATTCATAAAGCGTGAACTTCTTGTATTTCTTATAAACAATATTATAATAGAAAGATCTATCTGCTACCAAATATTTCGCGTTGTGAAAACACTTTAAGCTTTAGAAAATTACAATTGTCTTATTGATAATGCAAACGTTGTTGTTAGAATGACTTGAATTCTCTATGGATTTGAATGGTAAAGAAGTTCCGCAATTGATAAGTGATGTATGAGTAATGTGACCAGACGTCCCGTTTTTCGGTCGTATACTGGGGTGTCTCAAAATGAAATTCAAGTATTATCTATTATGTGCGACTGTCTGTGCGTATCACGTAATACAATAGATAAATATATTTTTTTATTATTGACAGTAATTTAAATTTTCTTCATCAAAAACACATTTATTTATCGTACCTACTATAGTATAATATGCAATTACTATTTGATGAGAAAATTGGTGTCCCGTTTTGAGCCAAAAGAGAATTGGTCACGTTATGTATGAGGATACCAATGGTAAACTCGATTCTTATAAACCGGTTTGTGATTAGATATATTTAGGTTTTTTTCTTACTTGAGAAGAAATAAGTTGGTTTGTATTCAAATTTTAATACTAGCGCTATGCTTCCTTATTATTGTACGTAGTTAAGCAGAAAGGACCCAACCCACATAGATACCAAAATTGAGAGAAACATACTAAAGAGGTCGAAAAGCTCATAACACTTTCGTTCAGTAAAAGATCATACAGATAAACAAAGCTATGACATTTGTATAATCATTAGATACCAACCCACATATATGGTCAGTACATATTACGAGTATTATAAATACATAAACCTTAAAGTCAATTATCTCAAAACTAGTTAGATGTGGATTGAGTCCCTTCTGTTTAACCACGTCAATTTCTGGGTTAATTGTATCCTTTTAAAAAGTTCTGTTGTTATTAAGAACTAGTGTTTGGCCATAGCGCGAAATTTCGGATCTCGCTCTTTAAGGGATCTCAACGCATAACAGGTGTTGGGAAGTCACGATAACAATAATTAAGTCTGGTAATCTCGTTTAATTAAGTGTTGCCACATATTTATCGCGGACGCCTAGATCTACTAAAACAATGTTTAGAATGTGTTGAACGGGATCCGTGCAACATGGTTGTAATATTTCGTAACTCTGTTCTGTATTACTAAGTGCTTTTGCATGTGGTTGTAATAATTAGTTTGATTCCCGACAAGAACAATGATTCGTTTTTATTTATTTTATCACCTCTGTGGTCGAATCCCGGGTCGGGCAACAAAAAGAAAATTGTGTTTTTCTAATTTTGTAACAAAAAAATGTTGCTCAGGATTGGAATTGTACGCGGTTTGCGATATGCTTGCCACCTATCACATTGTGGGATTTAGTGTCCACGGCTAGTCATGGGTTGTGCCTCTACCTAGCCCTTCGGGGATATGGGCGTGAAGATGCTTTTAAGGAAAACCTACAGCTTGAAGCTAATAGGATTATAAAATAAAACTACAACAATAGACGGCCCGTCAAAGGTTTTCAGTAATATTAACAGAAATTCCAAGAGTCCAAGAAAATAAAGAGTCCAAGGAAATTTCGCGAGGCCATCTTTACACTGGAGTGATGCCTGGCCCATGATGCGAAAGAGAAAGCCGAACTTCTAGGCTTCCTCTTTGCTTCCAACTCGAATTTAGATGATCATGGAAACACGCCGCCGACCATCCCGCGGTGTGAATTGTCTATGTCAGAAATGAAGTTTCTGCAGAGTTCAGTGCGTAGAACACTTATTTCATTGGATGTCAACAAGTCGAATGGGCCCGATGGTATCCCTCCGATTGTTCTCAAAGTGTGTGCTCCTGAGCTGGCACCTGTTTTAACGCAACTCTTCCGGCTCTCCTATTCATCAGGCATTGTACCGAATTCATGGAAGACCGTTTTAGTAGATCCGATCCCTAAAAAAGGTAACCGCTCGGATCCGTCCAATTACCAACCTATAGCTATAACTTCCTTGTTTTCCAAAGTTATGGAATCCATAACAAACTGCCAGCTCTTAAGGTACCTAGAGGAGCACCAGCTGTTAAATGATCGTCAGTACGGTTTCCGTCGTTGTCGTTCAGCTGGTGATCTTTTAGTTTACTTAACACACCGGTGGGCGCAAACAGTCGAAAGCAAGGGAGAAGCATTGGCTGTCAGTTTGGACATAGCGAAAGCCTTCGATCGGGTGTGGCACAAGGCGCTTCTATCGAAGCTACCTTCTTACGGTCTTCCTGAGAAATTATGTACATGGACCACTAGTTTTTTGACGGAGCGTAGCATCAAGGTCGTTGTCGACGGTGTGTGCTCGGAGTCTAAACCTGTCAATGCTGGTGTTTTCCAAGGCTGTGTGATTTCTCCTACTTTGTTTCTTCTGCATATCAATGACATGTTGCAAATTAGTGACACTCATTGCTATACAGACGACACTACTGGGGAAACCTTATACTTTGGCCGACATAATATATCACGGGAACATGTCATCGATAGCTGGAACCAACTTGTGTCTAAAATTTACAATCTTTTGTCTGAAATTTCGTTTTGGGACCAGCAGAATCTGGTGCAATTTAACCCTAACAAGACACAAGTTTGCGCGTTTTCCGCTAAAAAGACTCCCTTTGTCGCATCTTTTCGATTTGAGAGCGTTTCCCTTTCTGCCACAGCCTGCATTGTTATACTCGGCATTGACATTTCGAGTAATGTTCAATTTCGTGGTCATCTGGAGGAGAAGGCTAAAATAGTCTCTAAAAAACTTGGTGTGCTCAGTAAAGCGAGACAGTATTTCAAGCTGGCCCATTGCTTACAACTATATAAAGCGCAAATGCGGCCTCATATAGAGTACTGTTCTCAACTTTGGGCAGGGGCTCCACAATACCAGCTCCTTCCGTTTGACCGCATTCAACGTAGAGCAATTCGAATTGTCAATGACTGGGCAATTACCAATCGGCTTGATTCTTTAGCGTTGCGTAGATATGTTGGGTCACTCAGTGTTCTCTACCGCATCTATCATGGGGAATTATGCTCTGAGGAGTGGTTTGGTTTAATTCCAGCCGCTGATTTCCACCTTCGTACATCGCGTCAGAGCTTAAGGTATCATGCCCATCATCTCGATGCGTGGCGGTCTACAACTGTGTAATTCCGAAGACATTTCCACCTTCGGACATCGCGTCAGAGCTTAAGGTATCATGCTCATCATCTCGATGCGTGGCGGTCTACAACTTTGCGATTCCGAAGACATTTTTACCCTGTATAACACCTTTGTGGAGTCAGTTACCGAGGGCGGTATTCCCAAACGATTATGATTTAGGAACCTTCAAGAAAAGAGCGTACTCATTCCTTAAAGGTCAGCAACTCATCTGTGATACTCCTGGTGTTGCGGATGTCCGTGGGCGGAGGTGATCACTTTCCATCAGGTGACCCACTTGCTCGTTTGCCTCCTCTTGTATAAAAAGAAAAAAATAATAAATACTTAACATATACTTCAGGAAGGAAAAACTATATCCTCCATAATCATTACTATAACTATATCATAACTGCTATAACATACAACGCCTTTGGATTCGATCTCCAAGTAGGGCAACAAGAAAATAACTTTGCCCGGGATTGGACGCTCACGCTGTGGGACTTATTGACTTTGGCTAGTCGTAGGTGCCCTGATTGTACCTGTGCCTAATATCTTCGGGGATACGGGCGTAAATAGACCCTAAAAACGACGGATGTCAATCCCAAAGGGCCGGCAAAAGTGAAAACTTGAATATTAACACTGTGCATGTTGACATTTTGGAATGGTTAGGGAATAATTTTACACGAATTGCTTTAATTATCAGTATGAAATTACTTTCATTTATGTGTTAAAATACAATATTGATTTATTTCGCTCTCGTACACAAAAATGACAACACTAACATTCGCGAAAGCGCCTTGCGCCGTCTTACGAATTTTCGATCAGGTCACGTGTCCTGATGCGAGTTTAGAAGTTTTTACCCATTCCTAAGAAGTTTTCACTTCAAAAAATTATATCATGTGCTTATACTCGTATATTAAGAAAAAATATGTTGAAGCTTAAAAACAATTCATCAATTATAGCAGAAATTGTAGGCCCAGTTGCAATCTGGCTAAGGTAGTGTTTGTAAAAAAAGGTCACAATTTATATATTTTTTTTGAAGTGTATTAAAACTATCACTTGGTCGCCAAAGTGTTCTAATATTATTTTTACGTGCTTAAGTTCCTTAGCTCCATAAAAACTAACATTAATTAATATTTGATACATTACTAACTCGCCTGTGTGGTCTAGCGGTCCATGTGTTGGACTTGACTTCATGAGGTCCCCAGTTTGTAGTTTGAAAGAGTTTAAATTACTACAATGTTCAAAAGGTAGTTTGAAAGAGTTAAATTGCTACCATGTTCCAAAGGTTGTTTGAAAGATTTTAAATTACTACCAGGTTTCGTAGTTTCTTCCGTACTTTAAACTCTTTCAAACTTTAACTCTGGCTACCACTTGGGGATACGAGTGTAATTACATCTCTATTTCTTTAATAAAACACTTTGACAGATAATACTTTCATAAGGTAACATATGAGACACGTTAAAACCTACCTCATTCAATTAAGAAACACACGAGCGTGCGACAAAGGTCATCGGCGTTGGATAAGCTTAGTTTCCCACGCCTTGTGTCTATATTAAACCCAACATACTATAGATCTACACAATTACCTCGTGACCTAGGTTTTTTACAAGTTTTATTGAAAGAAAATAGACTGATAAACTTTTTAAATGTTTGAAAGTTTTTGAAGTGTTTTTAGCGGCGTTGCGCCCTTTTTTGGAATAGGTAAAAACTTGTAAGCTCGCGTCAGTACACCTGACCTAATTCATAAGACAAAAATTCGTAAGACGGCGCAGGGCGCTTGGGCGAATAAGATGGCGTGCCCTACTTGCGTGAATGTTCGTGTTGTCATGTTTGCGTACGATAGCGCAATAAATGAATACACACTAATAATTAAAGCAATCGTGCAAAATTATTCCCTAACTAATCCAAAATATTAAAAATGAACAACGTTAATATACAAGTTTTCACTTCTGCCGGCACTCCCGGAGTGCAATCCGTTTTTTTTCTTCTACCTACACTAAAAGGAAATACTTTCTTTTATTTTATGGAAAATCGTACTGTGGTTCTAATGTGAAAGGACAGCGGGCAGAAAGTGGCTACTTTTTCACCGGAAGATAGAGATAACAAATACTTAAACTTATGCCCGGAAGGTTTATGTAAGTCACTTACCAACTTTCAAAAACATAGTTCTTATAGTTTCGGAAAAATTGACTGTCATACGGATGGACAGACAAATAAAGAGAGATGATGAATCTGTAAGGGTTCCCTTTTTCGATCTCTGGCTACGGAACCCTAAAAAGTGATTTTCCTACTAAGCAGTTCGTTACAGGAGAGTTTTGGTTTCTTTTAAAAAAAATTGCTCGGGATTGGATATGTGTCTGGTTGGCGATAGGCTTGCCACTTATCACATTGTGGGACTTAGTGTCTTCGGCTAGTCCTGGGTTGCCCTGGTTGTGCCTCTGTCTATTTCTTTGGGCATGTATATTGGGCGTGAAGATACTTTTTTTAGAAATATATAGATAACAGAATAAATGTATTAAACATCCAGACCTTGAAATACAGACATTTAGTTGTTCATCACATAAATGTATACCTATGATACTAACTTGTCCAATACCTGTTACTATCAAATGTATGTAATTACAAAAATGAATACCTGTATTTAAATTACTACGTTAGTATCATTACTTATTCTGTGGTATTTTTTTTATAATAATGGAAGGCAAACAAACAGATGGATTTCCTGATGGTAAGAAATTCACGCCGCCTCAAGCACCAAAGGTGGTAATGGTGCATTGCCAACCTGAGGCCGGGATGTTAGGCCTCGAACAAATGTAAGTTTACCGGCTACCTTACGTAAGCTGACGTTATGGCGGCAGGAATAGGTAAGGCGGTGGTACCAATCCGGGTGAGTCGCTGCGAAACTCTACCACCTAGTCAGATATCACAGTGTTAGTGACGATAAGCCTATGCTCGCCCTTTTACGAGCTGCCTGGCAGGAAGGCTGAGCCCGGACCAACACGGTGATTGAAATTTACTGTGAAATCGTATTAAAATATAAATCGTATTATAAATTCTAAGGATTCTTTATGACATTTGATCTCTATAAAAGATACCGGAACGGACCCAAGCCGTTAATAAAATTATGTTACAAAATGAATGTCATGAAAATCTCCTTATTTTGTGTGCTCCTTTTTATGGCAAATCCAAAAATCAGAATAATAATTATTCTAGCAGTAGATATATTTATCTATATATAAAAGAAAGTGGTGTTAGTTACACTATATTTTATAGGTAACTCAAGAACGGCTTAACCGATTAGGCTGAAAATTGGCGGGGGAGTAGTTAGAACCAGGAGAAGGACATGACATAATGTTTATCCTGTTCAATTGAGGAAACTGGGAAAAACAACATTTTAATTTATCCCACACAAAGTGAACGGGCGGAACGAAGTTTGCCGGAACAGCTAAAATATGTATAGTATCTTTACACCCATGTCCCCGAAGAGGAAGGTGTGTATTTAAATATATTTGTATTTATTGTATTGTATTTATGTTTCTTATTTGTATCGGCTAGCGTGTCATTATTTTTTTTTTTATTAAATAATTTGAAATAAAATAATCCGATTACTATTATGTGTAAAATATGATCGCCTTGGCTGGGACACGGTTGTACTCACAGGAAACGCTAATAATGCTGAGGCTATCTCTTGTGTAAACTGCAGTTAACCCCAAAACCGTAATATGATAGTGGTGGTGACTCTGCTGTTCACAAACCAAACTTATTTCAGATGCCTGCTGTCTTTTTCAAATGAAAGAAAAACAAACGAGATGGAATACTTTAGACATGTCAGATTAGTCCGGACATGTCAAATCGCGATGTTTTTAATCAACTTTTTCGGAGTGATAGATTAAACGTCCGTAGGAATGACGTTTACGGACTAATTTAACAGCACCAAAAGTGTTTTGTCTCTTTCTATTGTTCTTATGGATCGAAGATAGAGACAACTTAAAATTAGTTTAGTGAGTGCGCAATAAAATTTCTGCCATTTCCGCGAACTGACGTTTTAGAAGAGGCCATGGCACCGTTTCAGACGTGTGATTAATGGACCACTTAATAGATTACTTTATTGAAAACCATACATTTATGTAACACACTGGCTGCCCGGTACATGCTTCGCTACGTATAAGACCGCATGAATGACATTACACAACAAAAAAAACATCTGAAAAAAGTTTCAATGTGACAACACAATCCCCATCTAAAAAGATTTAAATACGAGGGTGATCCAAAAGCTCTAAGCCCGACCAAGAAAATGAAAGAAAAGTGGGTCTAAATTTATTTTTATTTTTCGACATAGTCTCCAACTAGCTCAACACACTTCTTCTACCTGACCTGCAACTTGTTTATCCCCTCGAAAAAAAAAGATTCCGGAAGGTCGGCGAAATAGTCGTTTACTGCGACTATTACCTCATCTTTGGTAGAAAATTTCGAGACACTCAAGTGTTTTTTTTTTTAAATTTGGAATTAATGATAATCCGAGGAGGCTAAATCCGGCGAATAAGGTGGGTGGGGCAGCAATTCGTAGCCACAATCATCAACCGAAGTGTGAACACGTGCATTATCTTGATGAAACAAAACTTTCTTACGCAACATTCCCAGCCTTTTTTCTTTTATTTCTTCCCTGAGTCTTTGTAAAAGGTTACAATAATAACCAGAATTTATAGTTTGACTTTTCGGTAAATAATCTACAAAAATAATGCCCTTCGCATCCCAAAAAACAGAAGCTATGACTTTGTTAGTCTACAAAAGGACCTTAGCCTTTTTCGGTGTAAGAGAGTCTGATCTTTTCCACTGTTTGGATTGTTGCTTTGATTCAGGAGTATGGTGGTAAGCCCAGCTTTCATCCATGGTAACAAATCTAGACAAAAAGTCCTCGGGATCAGTCTCAAAA
>NJDC01001078.1:210450-243257 GCA_002245475.1 Calephelis virginiensis
ATTTCCACCTAAATTAATTAATTTCACTCAATATAAACACGAAATTCAATAATAATGAAAAAATTATAACCATCCTCCTTCACGATGGCGCCAAAACTCGAGTGTTATCGATAATGGTACAACGCTTACATTTTATGACATTGATGTTAACAATTCGATGTTATTCTTAAAGCTTTATACGTCACAGTTATGCTGAATAGGCCTCACGAACATTTAGAACTGGACCTTTGACAACGGATTATAAGAAAAACAATTTCACTATTTCACTTAATCGGTTTTGCGGGTGACGAATATTATTTATTTTATTAAATATATCAAGTATGCAATGTTTGTAAGTGTTACTTCTATATAAAAATACAAAATGGACTTTCACCAAGTGTCAAGGATGAGAACAATTAAATATAAGTAAATTAAGTTCTATAGAAAAAAGTAAACTTTTATTTATACACATGTTTTGACGTTCTAGTCTTTGGTAATAATTTTTTTTATGATACTGGAAGGCAAACAAGCAGACGGATTTCCCGATGGTTAGAAATTCACGCCGCCTATAGACACCAAAGGTGGTAATGGTGCGTTGCCAACCTGAGGCCGCGATGTTAGGCCTCGAGCAAAAGTAAGTTTACCGGCTACCTTACCCTCCGAACTGGAACACGTCATGACGTTATGGTGGCAGGAATAGGTAAGGCGGTGGTACCGATCCGGACGAGTCGCTGCGAAACTCTACAACCTTGTGAATTTATATTAGTTTCTTTTGAATATATGTTTACAGAAAAAAATTAGGGTATTTCTAATACAGGTACCCTTAAGTTAGTATGGGATCAGTTTTTTCTAAAACTGTTATTTTAAAAAAAATAATATATATCATCAGTATATTTGCATTACCAGTAACCGGTAACATAAGCTTATGATTTTCTATCGAAGTGAAAGTATATTCATGACCACAGGCAGACTGCAGGCACTATGGCACCCACGACTAGCCGAAGACACTAAGTCCCATAATATGAGAGCTGGCAAGTTTATCGCCAACCGGGTACATATCCAATCCCGGACAGTGTTATTTTTATCAGAAAATTGAAAATACACATTTTCTTATTTTTTGTTGCCCAGCGTGGGATCGAGTTCGGACCTCAAGAAGTCAAGTCTGATCGCGGACCGCTAGACCACAGAGGCGATTATTTTTCTTCATTTTTTATTGTATTCTTTTCTATGGCTTCTTTTCCTTTTTTTCTAATAGGTTTCACCCTGTTTCAACATATTTTTTTTTTCTTTTTACCTTATAAAGCTTCGGCACTATTCTATGAATGCCATGTTGAATAGTTAAACAAATCTTTACGTCATAATAATAATAAATAAATAAATATCCCCGAACAAGTTACACAAATTGAATCTAAACCCAAAATAAGCAAATTACACGCTTGTGTTATGGGTGTTAACGATTGTAATACTTAAATAGATACCTGAATAAATTTAATAAACACCCAGACCCGGAAATGCAGACATCTAAATGTTCATCACACAAATGCCTGCCCCTGTCAAGAATCAACCCGAGCCTCGCGGTTGGTCTGTGTAGTTAGGCGTGTAAGCTAGCCACTCAACCAACGAGGCGATCATGACAGGTACAAACCTTCAAAATTTTTAACCTCCGAATGCCAGCTGCTCCTGGAAAGGCATTTCCAATTTTTCGCAGCTTCAAAAACATAAGTACAATCGTTGATATTAACTACATTAGAATTGGCAGAGTGTATATCGTTCCAAAAGAATGTTAATCTGAATTTTGTGGAAAACTTCCAGGACGATTAAAAGCGAGTTCAGGGTTTTTACTTAAAACATTTTCACATTAAAAAGCCTTTCTAAAAATAACTTCAACATGTGCGAAATCTCTCAGGTATCAATTTACTTTGACACGGTACGTGTCATAAATTATTAAGGAAATAACATGCCTCTAATATAAAAATATGTTACGGACCAATACACTTTCACAATTTATGACATTGGTATGAATAATATTTTCCAATACTAAAAAGTTTGCTAAATTTTCGTTAAGAACTTTTGGTGACAGTTTCTTAACTCTAGGGCCATAACTCACCGGGATGCCATGGCGACGTAGCCAGCAACGTCGCCAACTACTTCGTATTGAGATCTATGCCGGCTAACTCACTTGGCGACCTAGTGGCGACTTTGCCGAGTAGCCAGCGTAGCCAGAGTCGACCGCTCCGCAATCGGCTACTGGCGATGCCGGCTACCTGGCGACATCACCAGTTGTTTGCACTTGTTTCATTCATCATTCATTCAATCGTCAAGTGATATTGGTGACATCCTCAGATAATTGAACATTTTTTAAGGGTATTTAATTTTTATTTCTTAAATCTTCAAAGAGTTTGAGAAAAACACTGCTTTGGCTTCGGTTTGATACAAACAGATGTAAACATAAATTTTTAATTTTTATCATTTCGTCTTTTTGCAACGCTGGTAATAATATAATAACAGTGCAGTAATTTCCACTTCCATTCCTGATTGTCCCGAGACAGAACTGAAGGCGTTGGCGACGCTATGTGGCGTCTGGCCACGTCGCAGTGGAGTCCCGGTTAGTTATGGGCATAACCTTACGAATAGTATACCTACTGTCAGTTAATCTACTTCATTGAGTCTAAGGGCCATACCTCACGGAGACGCCATGGTGACGAGTCCAGCGGCGTCACCAACTACTTCGTATTGAGATGTATGACGGCTAGCTCACTTGGCGACCGACGGGTGACTTTGCATCTCAATACGAACTAGTTAGCGACGTTGCTGGCCACGTTGCCCCGGCGTCTCGGTGAGTTATGGCCCTAATAATTACTCAGTCATATTCCGGTTTGGAAACTTATTCTTGCCGCCATAATAACTCCGTCATATTCTGACCCATACGTTACGGTAGCCGGTAGACTTGCACAACGCGCCTTAAATTCCAGTCCTAGGACAGCGACGCACCTTTTTTATGATATAGGAAGGCAAACAAGCAGACGGATTTCCTGATGGTAAGAAAATTCACTTGCATACCTCTTCGGACATGTGGAGGTAAAGATGCTTCCATTAATTATTTCTCACGGGATTTACCAGCTTAACGCCGGTACTCTATACCCTCTACATAAACCCACATTGGTTTTCGACCACGTCCTACTACGTCATACTAATTAATATGTAGCAAGTGTAACAATAACTGCAGTTTTTTATTTCATACGTATGATCACACTTAATTACTTTTTCACTTAATATTAGTGAAATAGTGCAAGTGTGTTCATATCTATAAAATAGTGCGTAATAGTGGAGTTTCACCAAGTGCAAAGGATGAAAATAATTCAATATCTAGTTTTTTTGTGGTCAGATTTTAAACAAGTACACAGCTCTCCTGATGATAACAGCGTGACCTATACAAACCATAGAATATGTAGGTGCGTCGCTATCTTATAGCCGAAGTGTTAGGCCAATTAGGCAAGTCTGCGTCAACCCTACTATCTGGAACTTGACAGTGCTGGTAATTCTGCTGTTCACAAACTAAATGCTATGCATGCTATCTTTTTCATATAAAACAAAAGCAAAAGAGATGAAACGTTTTAGACATGTCAGATTAGTCCGAACATGTCAAATTGTGGTATTTTAAGCAACGTTTTCAGACTGACAGATTAACGTCTGTAGAAATTACGTGTAGGTACGGTCTAATTTGACAGCACTAAAAGTGTTTTGTCTCTTTTTGTTACTTTCGTTGAAAGAATACAGCGATAACTTAAAACTAGTTTACTGAGTGCGCAACAAAATTACCACCAGTGTCATCATATCACAAGAATATATAAGGCGGTGGATCCTTACCAGGACGAATTGCTTTTCTTGTTGGAAAAGACCCACTAACATTTGCTTCCCTCATTGCTGCCTGGCAGGACAGCTGATGGTCTATTCCACGTAGCAGACTCGGACTAATACGGGATAAAGTTTACAAATGTTGAAAAATTAAGGGTCACTAGCATTATAACCAGAAGTTTAAAGCCGAAATAACTTGTAAATGAAATAACATCAGTAAAAGAAACGTATTTGGAAAATACGTGACTGGGTTTTTGATAAACACTACAGGTTTTTCCTCAAAGAAAATGATATTTTGTATATTTGGGAATTGAAATTTTATTGATTTGAGTCCATCTTGAATTCTTATAAGTTTGGAGTTTTTTTTTGTGCTATATTATTAGTTTTTTTGTCCTTCCCTTAATTGTCAGACCCTTTCAAGAAGTTTTGACTTTCTGATATTGCTTCTTTTTAAAGAAGCAATGCAAGTGCATGTATTACTGCGTTGCCATTTGAACATTTTTTTTACCCCGAC
This sequence comes from Calephelis virginiensis, assembly GCA_002245475.1. Taxonomy (NCBI): domain Eukaryota; kingdom Metazoa; phylum Arthropoda; class Insecta; order Lepidoptera; family Riodinidae; genus Calephelis; species Calephelis virginiensis. Next base: position 214,799 of record NJDC01001078.1, read on the forward strand.
AGAAGAAACTTCTAACACGAGGGGTGTTAGAAATGACGTTTGTGTGTGTGTGTGTGTGTGTGTGTGTGTGTGTGTTTGGGTTTATTTTTTGTTTGACAACTGAAGTGGTTGATGGTTGGTTTCAGCTATATTATTCTACCTTATTCTCCATGTTCTCCTTTGTAGAACATACCATCTGCCTTCCTGATAGGCAGCTCGTAAAAGGCGAGAAAAGACTTATCGTCACCTACACCGTGACATCTGACTAGGTGCCTATTCCTGCCGCCATAACATCAGTGCTTACCATTGCCGTGATCCGGTTCGGACGATAAGATAAACGTTAAAATTACTTTTCCTAGAGACTCAACATCTCACATGGAGGCAAAGCATCATTACTACTTTTGGTGTCTCTCCGAGACACACTTTTAATTAGAAAATTGAAAAAAAAACACATTTTTCACTGGTCGCCCGACCCGGGGATCGAACTCGGGACCTAACGAAGTCCAGTCCAACAACTGGACTGCTAGACCACAGAGGAGACCATAAAAGAGAGAAACTCGACGAGCTGCGCGCCCTTTTTTACAGCTATATATACACAAATAAAACTACTAATTAAAAGGATATGTTTATTATGAGTAAAAACTTAGTACCTATGTGCAACAAAAAATGCCACGATTAACTAATCATCGTGTTTTACTAACATATTCAAGCCAAGACCCTTACAAAGTAGGGGGATAGTATCAAGTGCCAAAGTTCACGATCCTTGCAGTCCTGCTTTTTTAACATTTTTTTCACACAAACACGCCGGTTTCAAAAACTTGACACTACCCTCGGATAAAACCCTTTCAATTTGATAATGCAATATCTATTTAGGTCTTCCTGGGTACCTAAATCCATCCATATTTGCATTGCATATCTGTTTTGTCAATCTTTCGTCTGCCATTCTTTCTACGCGATCTAACCACCGGTGCCCTTTTTAATATTTACACCAACACTTCCTTACAATCCCACTTTTTCTCGGATCTCACTGTAATGAAGTCTTACTTATAACAATACTTTGAGGAACAATAAATCCCATGCTGTAGGTTATTAAAGCAATAATTAATATCAAGGTCCATAAATAATTTATAACTAAACCGGACCTCAATTAATTATTAATAGATTTAATGGAAACCCTTGTCAGATCGAATTACCTAATTGTATTATTATCTTAAATTTATATCAGAATTAAAATAGTTCGTGTTAATAAAAGGTTCCATTGAAGAATATTAGCTTACTGCTTTTATATAAAACAGCTAATTGTTTTAGATTTGCGCTTCTGCAATTAGTAAAAATAAAATAATTTTACATCCATATTTCCGAAAAAGTAGACAGGTGTACAACCAGTGCACCTTCGACTTCGGAGTCACTTAGGGCTAAAACACAAACCCGCGTTGCGGCGCCGCGACGCTAGAATCGCTAGTAGCGTCACTGCCAATTGTAGCGGCGAGGCACTATTTATTTATTTTAATAATATAATTTTTGTATAAGTTTGAAAAATTAAATATTTCATTATATTTTATCTTATAAGTATTACTATTTTAACTGGCCAAGGTAAATTATGAAGTGGCCGTACTGAAGTTTCATGGTTTAGCACAGGGTACTAATAGTAGTAGTAGGTAAGTAACAGTACTAATAAGGTGTACTACTACATTTTACGGATAGTAAGATTACAGTGCGAACCCAAAAATGTCCGATTAAGCACAAGACCATTGTATTATACCACATAAATGATAGTACTTTCATACTGATACATAAACCAATTCCCTAACCATTCTAAAATATCAAAAATGCACAACATTAATATACAAGTTTTCACTTCTGCCGCCACTCCCGGAGTGCAACCTTTCATTTTTTTTGTATGTTTGTAACGCGATTACTTAACCTATAGCCAAATTATTTTGATGGTTCTTTTTTAGAAATAGGTCATGATTCCCAGATGGTCGAATGTTTTATCGCGATCCTACTATAGGCTTTCAAGTTATACTTAATAGTGCATAAATTTTTCACTTAGGTTGATGAATAATCAACCGCTACGGGATACTTAATAAAATAGTTGGAGTCGATTTTTGCGGTTTTACTGCACCTAATTATTCATCATCAGCCGGAGAACATCCACTACTGGACATAGGCATCCCCCAAAGAGGCCACAAGTCACGGTCACCAGCAGCTTGTATCCAGCTACTCCCCGCGACTTTGACCAGATCGTCAGTCCACTGGGTGGGAGGTCGTCCAACACTACATCCTCTGATGTGACGCCGCCACTCGAGAACCTTTCTTCCCCAGCGGTTATCGGTTCTGCGAGCAATGTGGCCTGCCCATTGCCACTTCAGGTAGCTGAACCTCTGGACTATGTCGGTTATTCTCGTTTTCTTGCGGATTACCAAATTACAGATCATATCACGCAGAGAAATACCGAGCTCTCTCCATAGCTAGCTGAACGACTCTGAGATTATTTAAGAGGCCACCATTTAACGGCCAAGTCTCAGTTTCCTATGTCATAAGCGGTAACACACACTGGTCGAAGACTTTCGACTTTAGGCTTTGAGGTCATTTGGAAAACTCGGATGGTATCTTCCCTTTAACTTCCCTAACGCTACCCATCCGAGTTGCGCGGTCGACCTCTTTCTTGAAGTTGGATTTACCTGACTGAACCGCTTGACCTAGGTATACATACTAATTAACAACTTCAAGTATTGAGTTCCCAACGTGAACTGGTATGACTGAACGTTCTTTTTTCTTTAAGTTTTGGCTATCTCGTGTATTTTTCCATTAGTCAAGTAGAAATTTGCATCAAATTTTATATCAATTATAATTAGTCATCAGTCATAAGTCATCAATAAGTCAAGTCAAGCTCTTGGGTAAAGCGGTGACCTTTTTACACAAGCTCATGTAATGAGATTGGCGGCAATGAGGAAATATACGATACGCTAATTTCTTCATGATTATTTCATTTGTGCACTTTCACTGAACGAAATTGTACAAAATGTTACCAAAATTGACTAATTTCACCCAATGTTAACACGAAATTCAATAATTATGAAAGAACTACGACCATCTTTTCTCTAGATGGCGCCAAAACTCTGACTAACCGTTAGACATGACTTTCGTCCTGTCCAAGTTCATCCGAATCTTTATCGAGGTCAACGAGCTGCTTGATCAAGTCTCCCAGCGATTCCGCCATGACCACAATATCATCTGCGAATCGAAGGTGAGTGATGTATTTGCTGTTGATATTGATGCTGAGTCTACCTAAACCTACCTACCTACCTATTTAACCTATGCCTAATTATTAAGTAAAGTAAAACCCTAAGTTTGTCAAGCAGTCCTCCAGAAAACATTACGTCATGGCATTGAAATTCAACTTCCGTCCGTCGATAATTAGGGTCTGAGGTTGATCAAACCAATCAACACTTGCGTAATATTATGGCAGTTAAATTGCACAGTATAATCAGTGAAATTGAGATAAGTGGATTGCAAGGCGTTCAATTAGGAAGGGCACATGTTTCACTTGCTGTAACGGGTCTTTCACACGTTATACAGTTGGCAAAGAACTTAAGATGCCGGCGAAGTATAGTAGTATTATTTAAATTATACGCTTCGGCTATATTCGTCAAGCTTCGGAAATCTGAATGTATTTTAAAGTTGTTATTATGTATACAATAATTTTGCTTAAATTTAGACTAGGTCAGCCAACTTAAAAATAAAAGTATAAAGTGTAAAAAGAGTAAAAACTGTAAATCCGAAACGCATAATTTAAATAGTAGTACTGTATATAATTAAGCGCTTATGACTAATTGATAGTTTACTGACTGGCACCCAAGACCTTGTCAGAGTAAAATAGTCAATTTTTCACTACACGTCTATATATACAACGTTGATGTATATGAATGGGCCTTATTTCCATCTTATTAATAAAAATGTGCATTATCTCTTTTCTAATAAAAATAACGTTGCCCGGGAATGGATATGTGCCCGGTTGGCAATAAGCTTGCCACCTACCACATTGTAGGAGTTTGGGTCTTCGGCTAGTCGTGGGTGCTTCGGGAATATGGGCGTGAAGATATTACTACTATACGTAATTTAATAGAACTGTAAACGCGTAACTCTGTAAGCATATTTAAGATATGTACGTATTAAATACTTAAGCGAAGTAAAACTGCAAAAACCAACTCCAACTATGTCATTGAATACCACGTCGCGATTTAATTCGAAAGGTAGCATATGTTTCCGAAATGGCTCCACATAAATTTTATCAACAATCTATAAGTAGCTTTTGAGTAAAAAAAGAAGTAGAAGTATCTCCACGCCCATATCCCCGAAGAGGTAGGCAAAGGCACAACCAGGGTACCTACAACTAGCCGAAGACACTAAGTCCCACAATGTCTAGTGTTACGCTTAGTAATACTTAAAAAACCGCTTGTCGGATCATGATGAAACTCATATGAATCCACTTAGGAGTTGTGACCTATCATTTTAAAAAAAAACCATATAAATCGGTTGGTTGGCTGGCTGGTTGGCATAGAAAAAAAAACATGAATGAAAACTTTCTCCTTTTTGGAGTTAGTTAAAATTAAGGTCTAAGGGACTAAAGTGGGCAGCAGCAGCATTTTAAGCAGCATCATAAGTCTGTCTGTTTCCCGACCATGATTCACACTGAATCTACTAAACCAATCGTGGCAAAATTTGGCACCGGTTATTACGTGTTCTGAGGAAAGTTATTTTTTGCTCCGTTTATTTATAGGGTTTCCGTAAGAGAAGAAAATATGAAATAGAAACTTGGCTACATTTCAGGAACACGAAGTTCAACTTTGTTTCTTTTTTTTATTTGATATGCTATATTTTATAGATTTCCAGGTAAAATTTTGCTGTTCAGATATTACAGACATAAAACTCTCAGCATAACGCATCCGACTTACTTTCATATCTTAAAATCCGGGACGTGCAATAACATTTGAATTTATTGGTAATCTAAACAAGCTTAAGACTTTTAATATAAACATTCTTATGAATGTGAAATTTCGTATGTCTGTTACTATTTCAAAAAACTAGACGTAAATGTTTGAGGATCTGAGATCAAACATAGGCTACTTTATTGTAAACCTACTAATATACCTCTTCTTATTAGGGATAAAAGTTAATGCAGAGAAAATGACTAGGTATGTGGTAGAGTTTCGCAGCGACTTGCCCGGATTGGTACCACACCCTTACCAATTCCGTAACGTCAAAGCTTGCCGTTGACGTGTTTCGGTTCGGAGGTTAAGGTAGCCGGTAAAATTACTTTTGCTTGAGGCCTAACGTCCCAATCTAGGTAAGCAACGTACCATTAACACCTTTGGTGTCTTTAGGCGGCGTGAATTTCTTACCATCAGGAAATCCGTCTGGTTGTTTGCCTTTCCATATCAAAGAAAGAAAGAAAGAAAATTATTTATTTGCGGAATGTGTGTAAATGAAATGTTACAAAAATATTTATGTATATCAACATATTCTACTATATTTTGGTGTGCAAATATTTTAACATTAATAAAAAAAATATTATTTAATTATATACACTTCAACTTTTAAGCTAATTACTTATATTTATAACTAGTTTAATCATTTGAAAAATGAAATTTATTAATTTGCTGAAAATCTGTGTTAAAAGCTGTTACAAAAGATGTTTGTTAATACCAACATATTCTACAACATTACGGTTTGCAAATATCTTTAAAATTATATTAATTTATTATTTAGATTTATAACATATATTGTTTTAAATATTTCAACAAAATTTTAAAATATAATTAGGTTTAATCCTAACTACCATAAGCTACCACCGTTTCCAAGCCTAGCCAGTCCGGAAAAGAAACGGCGAAACAAACTCCTCGGCAACCAAGAATATAATATTATTTGCTATGAAATTAGTTTTAGGAAAAATAATTATATATTAAATTTTTCTGCGAAAAAAATCGTTTACAGTATAACAAGCTTTATCTGACAACAAGTCAAATAACTTCTTTCGAAATCTTTTTAAAGACTTAAGACTATCAGAAATGTTGGTATATATACGAATTGACATACAGTATACATTATTTTTATAAATATTAAGTTTTTGACTAGGCACATGCAACTTGTCACTATTTTTAAAATGTGAACTTCCTAAAATTTCAGCATTTGTTTTAAACAAATGATGATGTTTTTTTACGAATACACATACAGCCAAAATATGTAAGCAAAGTAAAGGTATTTTTTTAAGGATTTGATATAATTTTTTTAAGGATAAAATAATATCTACGTTTTTAGAATAATATTCATATACGCATATAAAATTTTCACATTCATACTGCTACTAAAAACTATGAAGGGAGGAAAGAGATTTATTTCTAAAAGGAACAGAAATGGCGATTATTAATTTTGTTAAAACTAAAGCAAATTGGGTAGAAATCAATATCATTAGAAGGCCTAAGCAAACGCAGGACTATCAAAGGATGTTAAATAAAAGCCTAACTCGTAAAATATACAAACCCTTGAAGGGTTTCCTTTAAATTTTGATAAATAACCAAATTTATCTGGGTATGTTTTGGTTCCTATTATAAATCACGTGTAATTATTGGCAATTATAGGTATCCTATAGTCATTTAGGAAGTATGTTTTCTTTAAATTTAAATAAATTTGTTGTTTGTTGTTTTCTAATCGCCTTTGTGGTCTAGCGGTCCGGCGTTGGACTTGATTTCTTGAGGTCCCGGATTCGATCCCGGGTCGGGCAACAAAAGCGAGTTGGTCCGGACTCGTTTGTAGAATAATCTGCCTTCCTGCCAGGCAGCTCGTAAAAGGCGAGCATAGACTTACCGCCACTAACACCGTGACATGCTACTACGTGCTGAAGTTTCGTAGCGACTCGGCTGGATTGGTACCACCGCCTTACCTATTCCTGCCACCATAACGTCAGTGATTGCCGTTGACGAGTTCCGGTTCGAAGAGCAAGTTTACCGGTTATCGGTAAACTTACTTTTGCTTGAAGCCTAACATCCCGGCCTCAGGTTGGTAACGCATCATTATCATTTTTGGTGTCTCTAGGCGGCGTGAATTTCTTACCACCAAGAAATTCTTCTGCTTGTTTGCCTTCCAATATCATAAAAAATGTGTATTTTTAATTTTCTAATAAAAATAACAACTCCCGAGATTGGATATGTGCCCGATTGGAGACAGGCTTGCCACCTATTACATTGTCGGACTTAGTGACTTACGGCCAATGTCAATAATGTATCTCAATCTAATGGATTTCAAGCAATATAGATAGCTGCGTATCCGCCGGCCTATCCTATTCCTCATTCCCATATTTATCCTGTGCACAGATATATTATTGGCAAGCGATAACATAAAAATTGATCAAAATATCAATCTTGGACAGCGAGTTTTGGATAAGGATCGATTATTAATATTGGTCGTTAGGCTAGTCGTAGGTGTCTTGCTTATTGTGTAAAACTTAAGTACAAAACAAAATTGACTTCCTAAATATATAAAAATGAACGCTGACGTTACAGTGGCAAGAAAAGATGACAAGTGCAGCCAATCCTAAATATAACCTTCTCAATGTTCAAACTACATACCGTATAACAGAAAGACTGTCGCCTTGTATCAGGATAATAAACCGTAATTTCCTTTCGCATTTCCCATAACATTTTTGTATCACGACTCCAAATATTAATAATATAAATATTCAACCTTGTATTTATGTAGTGTGGCGAAGGCGCGGAGGCCGCATTCAATACAAGGCTGAGTACAAAGCCGTAAGTCAGTTGACATAGGAACTAACCGAACAGTATTGTTGTAAAAAATACCTTTCACTGTATGGTGCGTACATATTTTCAAACGATCAAGCCACTTAGTATATTTTATATGTACACCTTCATGGAAAAGACGAATCGTAGGCTTTATAGTAGTGGAGCCCAATAGGGAATTTGTGAAGAAACTCAGACGAGTAAGATTACGATATTATGGGATGTAACCTATACTATTGCCAAAAAATTGTATCAAAAACTGTAAAGCGAGCGTGAAGGATAAACTTAGTTACTGCAATCCGATTGATAAAAAAAAAGTTGAGAGGTGTCAAGGGACACTCGCATAGAACGAAGTCCTCTCTAATCCTCCTATAAAAAAGTCCTATAAAAAAATAAAAAATAATAAAAAAAATAAAAAATAAAAAAAACAAACATGCGCAATCCGCAAAGCTTACTATAGCAAAAAGTGTCATGACAACTTTTCGTAAGAATTTTTCCGTCTAGCATCCTTTCACAACGCGCAATAAGGAACTTCATTCCAACAACATGACAATTATTTTGCTTCAATTGAGTGTAGGTAAATATTTATTCAACTAGGCTTACTTTCCATACTTATCGAAATTTCTACATGGTTTTATTCTTGATGTCGGAATGACACTATGTCGGAAAAATGCATACCATTATTTTTGTAAGAGTAAAATCTTAGACTATAAATAAACTATTTTGTAAAACTTGCACATAATCATAAAAGTAAACCGAACTTGCCTAATACTACTTTATGATAGACCCATTAATTTTATATCCACACTTAGCAAGTAACACAGAAATAAATATTACAGCATATACTATACTAACAATAAATACAGGCGCAATGTTTTAATACGTTAGTGTTAGAGGAAAATAATATACGTTGTGTACTTATAAATCCTCATTAAATAAAAAAGGATTGTAAAATCGCGATCAAAACTTAGTCATGTTTCTTTAAAACCTAGAATGTTACAAACACGAAAGTATGAACATTTGTATGTATGTTAAGATTTTACGTCATAACATTAGTCGCATTGTAACGATTACATTGGAAGCTAAGTAACTTCTATCTTCTATAAGTAAATGAAGTCGCAGGCACCAACTAATATCACAATTATCTAATAATACTGGGATTGTCGAGGCAATGCTAACAATAATGGAATCACATAAATCTGTTAAGCGGGTTAGGAGATTTGTTAACGACTAGCCAACCCGACCCGAGGTTGTCAACGCACCATTACCACCTTTGGGGTCTCTAGACGGCGTGAATTTCTTGCCAACAATTTCTCCGTCTGCTTGTTTGCCTTCCAATATCATAAAAAAACCAAATGAAGCAAAAAAGTAATAAATTAAATCGGATTATGCTTTGATGAATTCGAGTCCGCTTTACTTTTTAACTTTTATCCCTCTCCCATGGGAATACCTGAAAATTAAAAGTCCTTTCTAGGAGCATAGATGATTTATCTACTGAATAGGTACCTTTGCAATCACTTTAGTAGATTCGGTGCAAAATGCGATCAGGGTACAGATATACAGATACAGGATACAGATACAAAAATTATGTTTTGGTTGCCTATTTTCATTAAAAACCTTCAACATCATTCACTCATCTACAGATCTTACATATATATAAAACAAAGTCGCGTTCTCTGCCCCTATGTCCCTTTGTATTCTTAAATCTTTCAAACTACGCAACGGATTTTGATGCGATATTTTAATAGATAATGTGATGAAATAGAAAGGTTTATATGTATATTTTACACCCGTACGAAGCTGCGGAGGGCCGCTAGTATTCATATAAATCTTTAACTCTGCTGACAGACGAGTTGACGTCAGACCATCATCTAGAAAGTAATAAAGTAAAAAGGTGAAACATGAGTGACCTAAATTTTATTGGCTTTTTATTTTCCCTTAAAGGCTTATGGTATAAAACATGCAATACTCAAACAGGATCATTTAATTTTATTGACGGCAAAAGATGGCGCTGACTGGGGATTGGCTGACTTGAAATATAGAGTTCGGACAGTTATAATTTTATACGAAATCTAATATACAAGATATTAGGTACTAACGTTTGCGCTTCACTTTGCCGTCGTGACTTTTGGCGCGTGATTTTTTTTTACATCGTTTTTACTTGCTTTTTAGCAAAATTAGATACGATGAAAATAAGATTTCTGAATAAATTTTAAACAGAAATTATTACGTAATCAATTACAAGCTATTTAAAACTAGGTATTTCCATAGGTACTTCCTAATGCCGTAAAATAAGTTTTTTTTTTAAATCGAAAAGTGCCTTATCGGTCTAATGTATTTACTCTAACAGCTAACCCGTTTTGGTCCGGGTCTCCTTTGCAGAATAGACCATCTGCCTTCCCGCCAGGCAGCTCTTAAGAGGTAAGCATAGGCTTACCGTCACTAACACCATGACATCCTTCTAGGTGGTAGAGTTTCGCAGCGACTCGCCCCAATTGGTACCAACGCTTTACCTATTCCTGCCACCATAACATCCAATGCTTGCCGTTGACGTGTTCCGGTTCGGAGGGTAAGGTAGCCGGTAAACTTACTTTTGCTCGATGCCTAACATCCTGGCCTAAGGTTGGCAACTCACAGTTACCACCTTTGGTGTCTCTAGGCGGTGTGAATTTCTTACCATCAGGAAATGTGTCTGCTTGTTTGCCTTCCATTATTATAAAAAAATAAATACGATTTTATGTCAAGTGCTTGGCAAAGTCCGGTAAAGTAATTCTTTAAGAGTGATTTTGTAAATTTCGCGAAGTAAGCAACCGATTGGCAATTAAAAATGTTGTAAGTAATATTACTTTGTTACCAATTCCCAATGACTATTCTATCAAATACAGAACATTCCACTAATCCTTGAACAAGAAAAGCATTATAGTGGACTTGATTCTGCAAGCTAATAATATGGTAGAATAAAATTGGTATTATAAGAAATTTTGAAACACATTTATAGCGCCCATAGTCCGGTAATAAAATACTTTTGTCAACAATGCTATTTTCCGCACATCGCGCTAAACGAATTTTCCGGCTCCGTCAGTTAAAATAACATTCACGCCTTTTACAGACATTGCTTCATCTAGTCCAACCATCGCATTACTGATATTTTTTACCTATTTTATTGCTTATGAAAAGGAACTTGTTTTCTGCTATCCTTATTTTTACTTCAGTATTTTTTATTTTAAATAATAAACTACTCCTTTGAAAAATTGCTAGATCAAATTGTGGCATAGTAATAATACTAATATATAATAAATAATACTAGTGGTCGTCCATTGGTCGAAATAAGACAATAATACATTTTAATATCTTGTTGATAAGAACGCCATCTTCATTTTTCAAGACCAACTACTTTGTTGCCAAACTGTATGGTGCGCCATCTGTGATCTTTTATCTTTATCATCAATATATTTGTTTGTGTGTGTTAAATGCATGGTAGTGTGGGTAATGTTTTATTTATTGATTTAATGTACTTTATAAGCATTACCTGTTTTTAATTATAAATTAATTAGTTTCTTGCGGAAAGTCAAATACAGTCACATTAATTATTTGCCTGCCTACAAACATTGTAAATGTTGATCCTCTGTTAAACAATTCAAATGCCGCTTCACCCTTAATAACTTTCCATCCACAACAAAAAACCAAGTTGTCCAACTCTTGAATACTAATTAAGATGAATCTAAGCATTACATAATAGCTGTTAAATACTAGTATTACGTTATTCACAATTTATTTCGAGGACAAAATTTACTGTCACAGTAAAATAGAAAGTACATTTAGTGACTGATTAAATAAAAGGGTTTGTGCAAACACCGTAAATAAACAAGATTCCTGTTCTTTCACAACTGGGTCTGTTTTTAACCGAACCTGCAAAAAGAAGTTGTATAAATAAATAAATATCCTTGGACGAGTTACACAAATTGAATCTAACCCCAAAGACTTAAATAGATACTAGAATAAATTTAATAAACACCCAGACTCGGAATTGCAGACATCTAAATGTTCATCACACAAATGTCTGCCCTGTCGGGAATCAAACTCAAATCTCGTGGTTGGTCAATGTAGTTTGGCGTGTGCGCTAGCCACTTGACCATCGAGGCGGTCAAAAAAAAGTAGTCAAGTTTTGTAAACTACACAATATTGAAATCGACTTCGGTTTTCTACAATTTTACTGCGCTTAAATATTTTTTTTGACATTGAAAGGCAAACAAGCAGACAGACAGACGTTGCTAAACTGGGGCCGGGATATTAGGCTTCAACCAAAAGTAGGTTTACGGGTTCCTTTATCCGTCAAACAAGCACTCACGCTGTGGCGGCAACACTGGATAAGAAGGTGGTACTAATTCGGGCGAGTCGCTGTGAAACTCTACCACATAGTCAGACGCATGGTGTTGCTGACGGTAAACCTGTGCTCGCTTTTAAGAGCTGCCTGGCAGGAAGGCAGATCTATCCTGCAAAGTAGACCGTACTAGCACGGGGGAAAATGTGACAATGTAGTTGTTCATGATTTGGCCATTATGTAATATTTTATCACATTTTCCGCTTCCGTGAATTATCAAAAAATGGCTTATGTTCAACACAGTGTCTTCAATTATTTATTAAACTAGAAAATGCTATTGGAACCATTTAGCCCCAAAATATACAATAGACATGTTTTATGTATGTCTGTTATATCAATACATAAAAATAAAATTGATACTGGAGTACATTTTCAAAAATATTCAGACATCCAAATGTACATAACACAAATGCCTGATGCCTTACCGATTCCTGCCGCCATAACGTCATGTCGGGTTCTGGTTTTGAGGGTAAGGTAGCCGGTAGACTTACTTTTACTCAAAGCCCAGTACCTCGGTCTAGATAGGCAACGTACTATTTCCACCTTTGATGTCCTTGTAATTTCTTTCCTAGCCTTATATCTACTTTTCATTTGCCTTCCAATATCATAAAAAAAACCAAAATCGAGGTCGAGCTTCGAAGTTAATAGGTGGCGTTAAATGTGTTTTTTTTATGATATTGGAAGACAAACAAGCAGACGGATTTCCTGATGTTAAGAAATTCACGCCGCCTAGAGACACCAAAGGTGGTAATGGTGCGTTACCAACCTGAGGCCAGGATGTAAGGCCTGGAGCAAAAGGAAGCTTACCGGCTACCTTACCCTCCGAACCGGAACACGTCATGACGTTATGGCGGCAGGAAAAAATAAGGCGGTGGTACCAATCCGGGCGAGTCGCTGCTAAACTCTACCACCTAGTCAGATGTCACGGTGTTAGTGATGATAAGCCTATGCTCGCCTTTTACGAACTGCCTGGCAAGGAAGGCAGATGGTCTATTCTACAAAGGAGCCCGGACCAACACGGGGACCCAGTGTGCAGTGACCCTTCAGCAAACGAAACAATCAATGTCTTTACTTTGACTTGAAATGACAAATAATTATAATCATTACACCGTACTTTTCATTAGATGCTACTAAAAATTCAAAGCAAAAGAAATGTTCAATTTTTTTCAATACCCAAGCAAAGTCCTTGGAAATACGCTAAAAATCTTTATAGATAAAATACTTTTAAGAGCTAATATTTCGTATTTTGTACCAACATTTTATTATTTCTCTTGAAATCTTTTTTATCTGTCCGTGATATGCATTGTGTCACCACAAAAGGCGGCGGAACAAAGAATTTTGACGCTGTCGTAAACTTTCATTAGATAGACGGAAAATAAAATTTAAAAAATAGGAAATTCCTACTTAGGCTTGACATAGACTAGCGTTAATTAGGGAATCATATTGAAAACTGGCAATATATACCTTTTTGTGTTTTTTTATGATATTGGAAGGCAAATAATCAGACGGATTTCCTGATGTTAAGAAATTCACGCCGCCTAGAGACACCAAAGGTGGTAATGGTGCGTTGCCAACCTGAGGCCGGTTAGGCCTCGAGCAAAAGTAACTTTACCGGCTACCTTACCCTCCGAACCGGAACACGCCATGACGTTATGGCGGCAGGAATAGGTAAGACAGTGGTACCAATCCGGGCGAGTCGCTGCTAAACTCTACCACCTAGTCAGATGTCACGGTGCTAGTGACGGTGAGCCTATTACGAGCCTTTTACGAGCTACCTGGCAAGGAAGGCAGATGGTCTATTTTACAGAGGAGCCCGGGCAACTCGGGGGACCTTTTTGTGTAGTAGAAAAAAGTAGAGAGCGCTTTTGTTCTGAAGAAAATGTTTGTAACAACACCATATTAAAATTGAGAAATTCTTACTTAAGGTTTGACCGAGTGTTAATTATTAACAACTAGCAATACATATTTTTTGCATAGTAGAAAAGAATAGGGAGCGCTTTTATTCTGAAGAAAATGTTTGGCACATTGTTTACAAATATATATACAAAGTTTTACTAAGCATGAATATTAGTATAAAGAAGTAATAAGGTAACATACTCTTAAACGAATAAAAGATGTCGTGTCTATAACGATTTTCAATCATAAAAGTTTTAAATGTTAATTAGACACATTCATGCAAATCACTTTTTAAGTCACTCAACATTTTACATTTACCTGGTTTATATATTTTGACAGTATGTGTATTTGTTAAAAAACACCATCATTTGTTTCAAACAAGTGCTGAAGTGTTAGGGAATTCACATTTTAGAAATAGTAAAAAGTTGCACATGCCTTGCCAAAGACTTAATATCTATAAAAATTATGTATATTGCATGTATATTCGTGTATATAATCAAATACCTGATAGTTTAAAATCATTGCCTCTAAAAAGATTTCGAAAAAAACTTTTCGATTGGCTTTTAGATAAAACGTATTATAGTGTAAATGACTTACTTGCAGAAAGGATTCATTGATAATATACATAAATTAACAAATATAAATATGAAACGTCTTGGTTGCCGAGGAGATTGTTTCGCCTTTTCTTCTCCTGTCTGGCTAGGTTTGGAAACGATAGTAGTGTATGGGTAGATAGGGTAAAACTCGATGGTTAAAATTTTTGCTTTAACTAATTAGTACTAACGTAGTAGTAAATATATTTAAACGAATTTATATGTTTAAATACATAAATAACAAAAATAAAAAATACAAAATATTTTATTAAGTTAGATATTTGCACACCACAATGTGGTAGAATATGTTGGTATGAATAAGTATTCTGTAACAACTTTTAAACACACATATTCCGCAAATAAATTTAATTTAATTTCATTTCATTTCAAATTAATTGGGGAAAAGACTATAGACTGGCTAGTAAATAATAAATAAATTAAAATTAAAACCTTTTTTCATATTTTACATTACATAGTACTATAAATACCACTTTCAATACTATAATTGAAACCACCAACAATAATAGACATAGATACCTTGCCGAATATATTTTATTTATTATTAGTAAAAAAAAATATATGTTTACAGAAGTAAGAATTATTACATGCAATTTTTGGAATCATTTATAATTTTTTATTTAAAATTAAATAAATTTAATAATCACTATCTCATTCAATGCCTATAAACAATAAACTGACATATATAAGTTTGGTTGAATCTTTCAATATAAACTAAATAAGATTCAACTTAAAATATATTTACTCCCTTATCCCTCAAGAGGTAGGCAGAGGCACAACCAGGGCACCCACGACTAGCCGAAGACAAAGTCCCACAATGTGATAGGTGGCTAGCCTATCGCCAACAGGGCACATATCCAATCCCAAGCAACATTTTTTTTATCAGAAAATTGCAAAACCCAAATATTCTTTTTGTTGTCCGACCCGGGATTCGAGCCCGAGACCTCGTGCAGTCAAGTCCAACACCTGAACCGCTAAATCACAGAGGCGAGTAGGTAGGTTCGTTCGATTATCCATAAAAAGGTCATACTATACATAAACAAGAACAATCATAAGTGAAACCGTTGAACTAGTCTTATAGTGTCGAGTGTAGGGAAACTAAAGAAATAAATCGTTTTTTTGAAGAAATATTAATTACCTTTTTAGACAAAATATGACTAATGAACCAACATCCCTTATTCATGTAGATATTTACGCATCGAAACACTCTCTTTAATCTTTAATAAGTACCTACATTAGGATCTTGCAAAGAAATGAATGGGAACGGTAAAATCCATTTATCGGTTATATTGAAACCTTGGGTTCGGCTCCTTTTACGTATAATGCTCAGACATACAAATTATATTTAACCAGCTCATTGGTAGATATTCGGTTCCATTCACATGGGCAGCTTATGATCACATACATATCTTCACGCCAAGTCCCTTACGGGGTAGGTAGTAGATGAAAGATTGATAAAGCAGATGCACAATATGAATGTGGATGGATGTAGATACCCGAGAAGACCAATGTTGACATTCTATGATCAAATCGCTCGAGTGTTATCCGAAGGTGGTGTCAAGAGAAAACCGGCGTGTTTGTATGAAAAGGGTAATGAATGTGAAGGAAGCCAGATAGATAGGTCGTGAGGTCTGGCACTCGATATCCTCTGCCTACGCCGTAAGCTTATGATTAATTTACATATCTATATTTCTAGATCTGGATGTTCATTTTTATTTCAGCATTTTGTTTTTATGTACTAGTGGTCGCCCATTGGTCAAAATTCGACACTAATAAATTTTGGTTTTAAGTTATTCAATATAAATAATTTAAATATCAATTTCAAAGATTTTCAAGGTTCTATGGTTAATTATATTTTTGATAAAAGCGCCATCTACATTTATGAAGACAAATTACTTTGTTACCAAATATGAACATAGCTTGTGCGCCATCTGTGATCTTTTATCGTTATTAATATTTTTTGTATGTGTCAAACATATGGTACTTAGTGTGTTTAATGTTTTATTTATAGATTTAATACACTGTATAAGCATTAATATTGAAAAATGTTAGCGTTCTGCACTTTTCCTTCACATAAACTATAAGTGTGCCATTTTTTTAATTTTGTGCCAAATTTCATATTTCGTCCGCGCAATTTTCCTAAAAAGGGATCCAAAGTTTCTGCTTCATGTATTAATATTATGATAATAAGCAACGAAGCAGGTCTGCCAGATCGTGAGGTTTAGCACTCGATACTCTCTGCCTACCCCGTAAGGGACTTGGCGTGAAGATATATATGTATAAACTATGTATAAGTATCGTTGTATAACTGCTGAATACTGGTATACATGCTGAATTTCTTTACGGAATTCCAAATGGATGTGGTAGCTTCATAGATTTGAAACAATTCATTGCGTCCAACTTTTTCGAAACGGGATTCCATAAGGAAATTCCGAATGTGGCGAATATTAAAAACCAGCATCAACTTTGTGCAAGCACTCGATGTTACAGATATCTATGGCCAGTGGTAACTACTTTCCACTAGATAGCCCAACCGCTTGTATTCCTAATTTTACTAAGTATATCTCCTCTGTAGTCTAGCGGTCCGGGTGTTGGACTTGAATGCATGAGGTCTCGGGTTCGAATCCCGGGTCGGCCAACAAAAAGAAAATTGGATTTTTCCAATTTTCTAATAAAAAAAATGTTGGTCGGGATTGGAAATGTGCCCGGTTGGCGATAGGCTTGCCACCTATCACATTGTGGGACTAAGTGTCTTCGGCTAGTCGTGGGTGCCTTGGTTGTACCTCTGCCAACCTTTTCGGGGATATGGGCGTGAAGATACTTTTTGATTTCTATAAAAATACCGGGACGGACCCAAGCCGTTAATAAAATGATGTTAAAGCAGAATAATAATTGTTCTAGCAGTTATATTTATCCATATATAAAAGAAAGTGGTGTTAGTTACACTATATTTTATAGGTAACTCAAGAACGGCTAACCGATTAAATTAAACGTCCGTAGCAATGACGTTTACGGACTAATTTGACAGCACTAAAAGTATAGGTACTGAGCCTTAAAATGTACATTCGCTTACCTTCTCTTGTAAATCCCCGACGATACTGCAAGAAGTGGTACCGATTGATTTAACTATAACAAAACAAAAATAGTAGTGTATTGTGGAAAAGTACAAGTGTTTTTCAAAGTGTATCTACTACAATCTAAGATTATCTAACAGATATAACTCCGAAGCAAAGAGACCGTCTAACAGTATCTTAAGTTAAATATAATATGTTAAGTATGTTAGTATTTTTTCTTCTTGTTTTGTACATACATACATACATATCTTCACGCCAAGTCCCTTACGGGGTAGGCAGAGAGTATCGAGTGCCAGACCTCACGATCCTGACAAACCTGTATTGCTTCCTTCACATTCATAACCCTTTTCATACAAACACGCCGGTTTCGGAGACTCTTGACACCACCCTCGGATAATATCCGATTGATCTCATCGTGAAATGTCAGCCTTGGTCTCCCCGGGTACCTACATCCATCCACATTCGCATTGTATATCTGCTTTGTCAATCTTTCATCTGTCATTCTTTCCACATGACCGAACCAGCGGAGCATGCCCTTTCGCATTTTAACACCAACACTTTCTTTCAATCCCACTCTTTCTCGGATCTCACTGTTACGATCTCTTGTTTTGTTTTAAATAAATAAACAGTGCAGCGCCGCTACAATCGACACTGACGCTACTATCGATTCTAGCGGCGCGGCGCCGCAACGTTGTTTTGTGTTTCGGCCCTAAGTTTCACAATCCTCAAATCCATAATCAACCGGCCACACATCGAATCCCGGGCAGTGATAATTTTATTACAATATTGAAAAAACGCAATTCCTATTATTGTTGTTGCGTGATTCGAGGATTGAACCCTGGACCTCAAGAAGTCAAGCCCGACGAAGGACCGCTAGACCACAGAGACGATAATTATAATTTCATTTTAAAGTGAATGTTTTCCCTCCATATAGTCAGTGTTCAGCAGCAGCTGGTGAAGTTCCAAAGTATGCTAATTCCTGTGCAGTTAGAAGACTGTCATAGCAAAGTCTTCTTACTTTACATAAAGAATTTCTGAAAACGGTTTAAATTTCCTTATAATTTAAATGCCATGAAACTGCAAAAACACCCGCCTCGTTATATTTATATATATATAGGAGAAGATAAGGTGCGCCAGTTTAAATTTCAACACCCGACGGATAAAGAGAGGTTTGTAAGTTTGACGTGTCTGTGTGTGTGTCTGGCTGGGACATCATAAGTCCTAAACGAATGGACCGGATTTTGATGTAGATTTGTTCGTTCGAAAGCTAAGTTTAAGTGAATTATCAGTTTATAGCGTAAGGAAAAGACGACCCCATCGTAAAATGGTGGCAATCTGTTGGTTGGCAATAGTGTTATACTGCAGCTTGGCCACTTCGCTATACAATTTTATTTGATTGGAAGATAAACGAGCAGATGGACAACCCGCCGCTTTTAATGTACGTATACTAAAAATGGTATTGGTGCATAACCAACCTAAGGCCGAGATACTCTCGTGCAAAAGCAAGTTTATGCGGTCGAAATGAGAGCACAACGGAAAATCTGTGGTGTAACGCTCGCTGACCGCATTCGTAAAAGTGAGATCCGAGGAAGAGTGGGATTGAAAGAAAGTGTTGGTGTTAAAATGCGAAAGGGCATGCTCCGCTGGTTCGGTCAAGTGGAAAGAATGTCAGATGAAAGATTGACAAAGCAGATATACAATGCGAATTTGAATGGATGTAGGTACCCGGGGAGACCAAAACATAACATTCCACGATCAGATCAATCGGATATTACCCGAGGGTGGTGTCAAGAGTCTCCGAAACTGGCGTGTTTGTATGAAAAGGGTTATGAATGTGAAGGAAGCAAGACAGGTTTGTCAGGATCGTGAGGTCTGGCACTCGATACTCTCTGCCTATTCCCTAAGGGACTTGGCGTGAAGATATGTATGTATGTATGTAAAAGTAAGTTTACTGGCTACCTTACCCTCCAAGCCAAAATAGCGGCAAGCACTGACATTATGGTGGCAGGAATTCAACAAACGGTAGTATCGATCCATGTAAACCGTTAAAACATCTACACCGTATTGATGAAAACATGCTATCCGAAGTAAACCTATCTTCGCCTTAAAGAATAGACTACCAAGAAGTAGGATGTTAGGTCTATTCCTAAAATTCACCAACAGCTATCTTCATTTATATGAGAAATCTAGCTAACCCACCAAATTTCGTATCGCTTGACATTAATGCTTCGATAGTAGCGCAGTCTGTCGAATCCAATGTGAACTATTCCAAAATCAACGACTACTTATTATTAAAAAATAATTTAAAAAAACATTTCCAGGAGACCTAACTATCAATCTAAACCATGCTCGAATTCCCTTAAACACACAAAAAATTTCATCAAAATCGGACCAGTCGTCTAGGAGTTCAGTGACAAACACACGAACACAAGAATTATATATATAAAAGTCACTTCATCTGTCTCTATGTCCCTTTGTATGCTAAATATTTAAAACTACGCAACGGATTTTGATGCTGTATTTTAATAGATAAAGTGATTGAAGAGAAAGGTTTTCGTATATTTTATACACGTGAGAAGCCGGGGAGGGCCGCTAGTAAATAATTAAATACATAGATGTAAAAATTCGGCAATAATGAATAGCGAGCACAGACGCTATTATTATATGACCGTCTCGTTGGTCGGATGGCTAGCGCACACGCCTAACTACACCGACTAACCGCAAGGCTCGGGTTCGATTCCCGACGGGGGCAGGCATTTGTGTGATGAACATTTAGATGTCTGCATTTCCAGGTCTGGGTGCTTATTAAATTTATTCTGGTATCTATTTAAGTATTTTTATGTATTGTATCGTTGACTAACACACAACACAAGTATTTAATTTGCTTACTTTGGGGTTAGATTCAATTTGTGTAACTTGTCAAGAGATATGTATTTATTTGTGATAAAAAAAAACTTGGTAGCTGGAACGCCATAAATTGAATTTCTGCTTAGCCATTAACAAGTAGAAAATTTAACAAAGCATGATTCACGTTTGATTGATACTCCGATACACGAGACAGGATGTCATTGACATTGTGAATTGTAAATTATTCATTATCTACAACTCGAGTTGTTAGGCTTATGGTACAGACTACTACAGAAAGTTCGGTTTTTGAGGTTTCTACTATCTACTTATTTTGTATTAATTGTAAAAATAAAGGACACGAGATATTTTAATTGTAACACTACTTTTGTCAGACTATTTTGTATTTAGGACATTTTTTTACAAATTTTAAGCAAGAAAAAATGATTCTTCTTCTCGATGCGGACTGAATTACCTAATCATTTTTTCTTTTAAATTTTCTTATATTGTAAAAGGCAGTTAACAGCTATGGATGGGACCCTCTGAGTAAATTATTCATCACTTTAAAAACGAAAACAATCCTCGAATAATGTGATATTACTTTGTTAAATGAAATAAACATTTTTTTTATATTTTGTTTGTTAGCATATTCTTTTTCCCATATGTAGTGGGAATTTGTAAAACAGTTTGGTTTTAATAAATAATTTTAATAATTTTACTATATTCTGGTTACATCTCTACTCAAATGCCATGGGTGTATTTGATACGCTTCTGAAATTCTGAATGGGATGAAATATTTCAAACTCTGTCACCTGTCAGATTCCTAAATTCCAAAGTTTAATAAACCGCGCCCTCTATAATTAGTAAAACTTATTTTAACATAATTGAACGGTTACCGAAATTTTATTATAGTAGCGGTTAAATGACCTCTAAGGGTCACTAGCACATTCCCGGGTAACATTTGATATTGAGTTAAATAGTCAAATTTAAGGTGACTTAACCCTAGTTACAGGCTAACTCAGTGTTAGATACTTAAACCAGGAACGTGCAAGTGGGCCACGTGCAAGTAGCATTAAGAGAGTTCATTTTTAGTTCATAAAACTTTCAAATATTTACGTCATCGCCTCTGTGGTTTTGCGGTCCAGCGTCGGAATTGACTTTGTAAGATCCCGGGTTCGATTCCCGAGTCGAGTGACAGAAACAAGTAAATATGTATTTTCAATTATATTAAAAGTAACATTACCCGTGATTGGATATGTACCTCATTGGCGATATTATATTAATAAATTTTCAGTCAATAAGATAAGGCACTAAATTAGCAAAATTTAACATTAAGATATAGTTGTGATGACTTCCGTATGCTAGGACGGTATAGATCAGCCTTTCCCAAAGTGGGCGATAACGCCCCCTTGTGGGCGCTGGAAGCCTAGAGGGGGGCGGTATAAATCTTGAAAAAAATGTTTTTTTTTAAACTAGGCGCAACAAATATGTTATTGAGGTTATTGACAAGAAAAAAACGAGGGGGGGCGCTACAAAACAACTGATTTTCAAAGTGGGCGTTACATGAAATAAGTTTGGGAACCTCTGGTATAGATGATGATGGCTAGGACAGACGGCTAGGATAATGATGATGATCGTAAAAGCCTAACGTTGTCATAGTAGTAGTATAATAATTTTAAAGTGACTTCACGTCTATATCATCGAAAAGGTAGGCGGATGTATCAACAGAACACCCACGACTAACCGAAGACACCAAGTTCCACAACGTGATAGGTGGCAAACCTATCGCCAACGGGTACATGTCCAATCCCGGGCAATGTTATTTCTATTAGAAAATTGAAAATACACATTTTCTATTTTTATCGTCTCTGTGCTCTAGCGGTCCAGTTATAGGACTTGACTGCCTAATATCCGGAGTTCGAATCCCGGGCAACAAAAAGAAAATTGTTTTTTTCCAATTTTCTTATAAAAAAAAAGTTGCTCGGGACCTCAAGAAGGCAAGTCCGACGCCAGACCGCTAGACCACAAAGGTTCAAAATTCCGTCCATAGTGGGTGTCTTCTCAATGAAATGACCCTAATTATGGATACACTTCTATCAGTTTTTGCTCGGCGATGATAAATCAGTCAGTCAGTCAGGATATCTTAGTTTTTTACAAGTAAGAATAGTTTTCTCTGAAAGCGCTGAATCTATTTTGATATGACTTCAAAGCAATTCGGAACTCTGAAATATATCTAAAATAAAAAACGGATATTAAAACTTATTTACAATAAAAATATAGTCAGTATACAAGTTGAATTGATTACTTGTAAATGTGTTGGCTCAAAATGTTTATACCTTGGTATCAGCCATGTTTTTCTCGAACGTTCTTTATTGAAGTCAATTTCCGCCCTTTTGTCCGTATTCCCGGTGGGAAGAAAACTTATCGCACTCAGCGAAGTCGGGGTAAGCTAATAAAGTAACCGTGTCACTACGTTTCCACAGTATTAGTTTAACTTATACGTCTAAAATTAATAATCTATCTAAGATAAGAGATCGGGCTACTTTAGATTAGTAACCAGGTAACCACTGTTATGTTTCAATACATAAATATATCTTAGCAACAAAATGATATTATGCCTAGATAATATGTTATTAATGTTGACCAATAGCCGATGCTTATTGGATACTTGGTTTTTATATTGTATCTTCAGGCCCATATCACCGCAACCAAGGCACCCACGACTAGACAATGGCATTAAGTCCGACAATGTGATTTACGGCCAATATTAATAATCAATCCTAATCCAAAACTCGCTGTCCAAGGTTGATATTTTGATCCATTTTTATGTTATAGCTTGCCAATAATATATCTGTACACAGGATATATATGGGAATGAGGTATAGGATAGGCCGGCGGATACGCAGCTACCTATATAGAAATCCATTAGATTGAGATACAGTATTAACATTGGCCGATAGCCAACCGGACACATATCTGATCCGAGGCAATGTTATTATATGAGAAAATAAAAAAAAAACACATTTTTTGTAGCCCGATCGGGGGTCGAACTTCACGGAGTCATATTCTTATTACATATCTCATATTGTTTACCGGACCGCTTTTTGTAAATGCGATCATAAATACATACTGCCCGCCATCCGAAAATAAAAATATACTGTTTTCTTTTTATTTAAACTAATAAATTAACTACATAATGAAAACCACAAAGTAGTGTGTATAGAAACCTACTATTTCCGTTTGTCGCATTTTTTCTACTTTACCTGCTATATAATACTTATATAGAACTAAGTTGATTTTATTATATCCATAGCAATAAGACGAGGTCAATTTAGGGTATGCGGACGTGACGTCATAATCCTCCACGGTTCCTTACCTTACTCCATTATGACGTCACGTTGGATACAAAATTTATGTTCGTGAGTCGTGCCGACGCATGATTATAACAATTTTCTGCTTGGCGTCGTTCAGAGACAGTGTATCTTTTTTTATGACATTGAAACGCAAACAAGCAGACGGATTGCCTGATATAAAGAAATTTACGCCGCCTAGAGAAACCAAAGGTGGTAATGGTGCGTTGCCAACCTGAGGCCGGGATGTTAGGCCCCAAGCAATAGTAAGTTTACCGACTACCTTACACTCCGAACCGGAACACGTCATGACGTTATGGCGACAGGAATAGGTAAGGCGGTGGTACCAATCCGGGTGAGTCGCTGTGAAACTCTAGCACCTAGTCAGATGTCACGGTGTTACTGACGGTAAGCCTATACTCGCCTTTTACGAGCTGCCTGGCAGGAAGGCAGATGGTCTATTCTGCAAAGTAGCCCGGACCAAGACAGGGTAAACGTCTATACCTATACATCTCTACGGTAAGGTAGCCGGTAAACTTAATTTGCTCGAGGCCTAACATCCCGACCTCAGATTGGCAATACACCATTACCACCTTTGGTGTCTCTAGGCGGCGTAAATTTCTTACCATCAGGAAATCCGACTGCTTGTTTGCCTTCCAATGTCATAAAAAAAGGGCGTCAGTCTCGAACAAAAGGCCTAACATCGCGGCCACAGGGCAGTGACTTTATAATATATATTGCATCTATAGACCACGGTGATATTTTAGCATATTATGAAGGGCCGTATGATTGGTTGCCAATTTATTACATCAGAAAATACATTACTAGCAAAATTGTAAAACTGTGAAAACCGACTCCTATCTGGTGGTAGATTTTTGTATTATACTATAGACGTGTCACAAATGCCTTTTGTAATGTTCATGTTATTTTTTTTTTATTCTAGTCTAAAAAATCTTTAGTCGAATCGTGATAAAATTAATAAGGGGCCACCTCGGAATCGTGACCTATCTTTCTAATAAAGATTGAATTAAACTGTTGGCCAAGTACTTGTAAAATGTAAAAAAAAAATGTGCGTGTACGTATGTACATGAGAAATTATACTTGATTATGGCACTATTAAAACTATCTGTGGTTTGTTTGAAATGTTCTGTCCACGATAATTGTTATCTACCTATTACTGCCACTACGTACTGTTCCTTTTTAATAGTGATTAATGATTAGTGATAAATTAAAGAATGTTTAACATAATTTATAAGTAAAAATACGAATAATTGAACTACAAATACTTTCTCGAGATTGCATATGTGCCCGTTTGGCGATAGGCTTGCCACCTATCACATTGTGGGACCTAAGTCTACTAATGTCACTAATGTCTTCGGCTAGTCATGGGTGCCCTGGTTGCGCCTCTGCCTACCCCTTCAGGGATATGGGTGTGAAGATATTTAACTTCAAAAAATACTATCGAATTGATTGGAGTCGCTTAAAAATCGAAATTGAAAACGTGCTGGAAGATGTAAAGATATATTCCAATATAGTTCTGATTCAGAGAAGTAAACGCCGGAACGCATAGCTTATTGAACTTTGTTAGTTTGTTTGAGTCGGGATCCTGAGCGTGATCAATGTCCGTGAAACGTATTTCATATAAATTTCAATATCTAATAACGCCTGCAAAGTTTTTTATATTAAAATTTTGTTCAAGTTTAGGTTTTTTGCTTTAAACATTGCTTATTGTAAAGATTTACGTGACGGCTCTCTTAAGAATTGGGCTAGCATACAATAAGAGCTTGACAGTAATAAAACAAAACATCTATATTGAAAAAAAAATGTGTATTGGTATACAGCTGTCCTATTTAAATTGTGCGCTTTGGCTATAATTGTCAAGCTTCGGAAATCCAAATGTATTTTAAAGATATACGGACGTTTTATTTCACATAATTAATCATTTCATTTAAATTTAGATTAGGTTAGCCAATAAAAAAAAAAGTATAAGGTGTAAAAAGAGTAAAAATTAAAGCCGAAGTACATAATTTAAATAGTACCTAGTACTGTACAATCATAAGAATTGAAACTTTGTTATGGCATATTTTTTCTTGGAGCGTCGCAAAAAAGAAGTTTTTTTTACAAAATAAAAAAGTGTGTGTGTACTTATGCACCTACACGCGTTAGAAGTTATACTTCTTCGGCATAATAAGATAAAAATCTTTTTAAAAACTAAAATGTTATCTATAGCTAACTTCATAGCTAACTTCATCATGTCGGTTTTTCGTGACGGTGTGCGCGCGCATCGTAAAAATTTACCCTAATCATTTTTTCCTAATGCGCAAAAAGAAGTATAACTTCAAAAACTTTTTTTAAGTGTGTAAAGTGTTAAGCATTTAAGTGTGTTACGTAATACGTAGGTGTAAGAAGCTACCTCGCAGCTTGGCCTTGCACGAATGTAAAGTCAAGAAAATGTCAGCTACAAAACGCCGTGCGCATATCGGGCCCGCTCTTACAGAGAAGATTTTCAAGATTTTTACAGTTGATTACTTAAATCAATATCCGTGCCATAATCGACGCAAAGACTTACAAACGAATCAAAAGCTTCGCAATTTTATTAACTTCATTAGGACTACCTCTGTGTTGGACTGGGCTTCATAAGGTCCCGGGTCGAGCAATAAAATAAAATGTGCTTTTTACAATTTTCTATAAAAAAGTTGCTCTGGATTGGATGTGTTGATATCTTTACAACGGAGTGATGCCTCCCTGGCCCATGATGCGAAAGAGAAAGCCAAACTTCTAGGTTCCCTCTTTGCTTCCAACCCGTTTTTAGATGACCATGGAAACACGCCGCCGACCATCCCACGGTGTGAAGTGTCTCTGCCAGAAATAAAATTTTCATTAACACTTATTTCATTTGACGAGTGGGCCCGATGGTATCCCTCCTATTGTTTTTAAAGTGTATGCTCCTGAGCTGGCACCGGTTTTAACGCGACACTTCCGACTCTTCTATTCGTCAGGCATTGTACCGAATTCATGGAAGACCGCTTTAGTACACCCGATCCCTAAAAAAGGTAACCGTTCGGATCCGTCCAATTACAGGCCCATAGCTATAACTTCCTTGTTTTCCAAAGTTATGGAATCCATAACAAACTACCAGCTGTTAAATAATCGTCAACACGGTTTCTGTGTGATTTTTCCTTCTTTGTTTCTTCTGCATATCAATGATATGTTGCAAATCAATGACACTCATTACTATGCAGACGACACTACTGGAGATGCTTTATACTTTGGCCGACATAATATATCGCGGGAACATTTCATCGAGAGCCGGAACCAACTTGTATCAAAATTGACAATCTTTTGTCTGAAATTTCGTTTTGGGGCCAGCAGAATCTGGTGCAATTTAACCCTAACAAGACACAAGTTTGCGCGTTTTCCGCTAAAAAAACCCCTTTTGTCGCATCTTCTCGATTTGAGAGCTTTCTACTAAGCCTGCATTGGTATAATCGGCGTTGACATTTCCAGTAATATTCAATTTTGTAGTCATCTGGAGGAGAAGGCTAGAATAGCCTCTAAAAACTTGGTGTGCGCAGTAAAGCGAGACAGTATTTCAAGCCGACCCATCGCTTCGGCCTCATAGAGAGTACTGTTCTCAACTCTGGGCAGGGGCTCCACAGTATCAGCTCCTCCCGTCTGACCGCATTCAACGTAGAGCAATTTGAATTGTCAATGACCGCGCAATTACCAATCTGCTTGATTCCTTAGCGTTGCGTAGAAATGTTGGGTCACTCAGTGTTCTCTACCGCCTCTATCATGGGGAATGCTCCGAGGAGTTGTTTGGTTTAATTCCAGCCGCTGATTTCCACCTCGGACATCGCGTCAGAACTTAAGGTATTTTGCCCATTATCTTGATGCGTGGCAATCTGCAACTGTGCGATTCCGAAGACATTTTTTACCCCGTATAACACCTTTGTGAAAATAGTTCCCGGGGGCGGTTTTCCCAAACGATTATGACTTAGGAACCTTCAAGAAAAGAGGGTCGGCAACTCATCTGTGATACTCCTGGTGTTGTGAATGTCTTGACCCACTTGCTCGTTTGCCTCCTCTTCTATAAAAAAAACCCGGGCTTTGGCGATAGGCTTGCTACCTATCACATTGTTTGACTTAGTGTCTTTGGCTAATAACGGCTGCCTTGCCTGTGCCTCTGCCTACCTCTTTGGAGAGATGGGCGTGAAGATACTTTTTTTAACTGATTAGGGTTACTCTTGAATCTTGATTTCTCGCAAATTGGAAATTTGAATCACTTATGTCATTTAAAGATTGTTAACATTAAGTGCCATAAAATTGAACAAATCCGATAAAATAATTTGTTGTTAAATGAATCTTCGATAGTAATTTTTTGAGTACTTTTACGACTTATCGGACTCCAATTTGCATGAACTCGAGATTCCAGAGTAAATCTACAGATCAGATTTCAGAATTAGGTTAACAAATAATAAAACCGTAAATTTGCTCTATACAAAATATTGATAAACATAAAGTA
>NJDC01001079.1:3154-44226 GCA_002245475.1 Calephelis virginiensis
GGATTATCATTTATTTCCAAATTTGAAAAAACACTTGGGTGGCTCGAAATTTTCGACCAAAGATGAGGTGATAGTCGCAGTAAACGACTATTTCGCCGACCTTCCGGAATTTTTTTTTTTCGAGGGAATAAACAAGTTGCAGGTCAGGTGGAAGAAGTGTGTTGAGCTAGATGGAGACTATGTCGAAAAATAAAAATAAATTTAGATCCACTTTTCTTTCATTTTCTTGGTCGGGCTTAGAACTTTTGGATCCACCCTCGTACCTAATGTACTTGAAATATTTCAAAACGAACCAAGAATTTTGTGACGGATTCAACTATACAATGCGGATGTTCCACGATCCGATTGCTCGGATATTATCCGAAAGTGGTGTCAAGAGTCTCCGAAACCGGCTTGTCAGGATCATGAGGTTTGGGAAATGAATATCGAATGCGATACTCTCTACCTTCCCCGTGACGAACTTATCATAAAGATATGTATGTAGGAACGAACTTCAACTATGAATGTTTTTTATGTACTTAAGATTATCAAACTATTTTATAGAAATACGAGTAGGTACGTCTGTTTTTATTAGTCAGCTCTGGTTAGTCGAGGTCATACCAGCGGTCTTCGTATACTTTTGTACCTGTTCTATCTATAAGCTTCTTGATTGTTACATTCTATTTTATCTGCCTTTGAAATTAAAATAAATGGAAGGAAACGTCCAATTAGATAGTATCTACACAACTTTTTTCTATTACACAGAACTCTCCCCAACAAAAAATAATATGAAAGGTTAGTTACCAAAACAAAAGTTGGAGGAAATTACAATATGTGTATAAAAATAAGAAGTTGTTCATGCAAGTGCTCTACGGGCTATTAACCGTCAGTGATTGGGAAGTTTCCCCGGGGCACGGGCTTATTATTTCGGTGCTGTTGGGAAAAATATTGGAAATATTCAGGAAACACTTGGCGAGTGTGATTTTTTAACAAAGTAAACGGTAAAAATAGCGGTAACGTTGAATGTACTAAGAAATGCTTTAATATGTAGTTTCTCGTTGTTCAAAAGCTTTTTCTTCATATTTTTCATCGTTTTATAAAAAAAAAGTTCACGCCCAGATCCTCCAAAAAGTAGACAGAGGTACAACTTTACCCATGATTACATAAAGATTCTTAGTACTACAAAGTAATAGATGGCAAAACCATTAGCAACCAGGCGTTTATCCAGTCCCGAGTGATGTTTTTTTTATGATACTGACGGAGACGGATTTCCTGGTGGTAATAAATTCACGTCTTCTAGAGACACCAAAGACGCTAATGGTGCGTTGCCAACCTGAAGATGTAAGCCTCCAGCAAAAATAAGCGAACCGGCTATCTTATGCCCCGAACCGGAACACGTCAACTGCAAAGCGCTGACATTATGTAGGCAAGATTAGGTAAGGCCCTGGTACCATTGCGTACGAGTTGCTGCGAAACTCGACCTCTTACTCAAATGCCACGGTATAGGTGACGGTAAGTTTGTTATCGCTTTTTACAAGCTGCCTCGCTAAATGGCAGGTAGTCTATCCTGCAAACGAGCCCGTAAACAAATGTTGGTTTTATATAAAAGTTGAAAAAATCACATTATTATTGGATTTATAATATTAAAATGATTTAACCAAATTACAAAAATCATACAAGGTCTAACATGAGATGGACATTAACATTTGAAATATTAATTTGTATAATTTAGACGACGTGGAATTTACTGTTTCTCTTAAAATAATATTAAAGTTGTTAAGGCATTTCGGTTGATCATATTAATCTCTCAGCTCAAGTGTATAATTGAAAGGATACTAAACAAAGTATATTTGGCGTCTAAACTTAAGCTAGACTAGTCATAACCACGTGTAAGTTAATTATTGTTACTATCTAGTGATGACATTGTGTACGATACGACGAAAAATATTTAGTATCGATAACCACATTCAATTTTATTTGTCCCGTGATTAGGATAAATGTATGAAGAAGAAATAATATCACCGCAGATAGGTTTGAAACCGCACTCGTGACGCTCTAATCATTTGAGCTTCATCCCATATAATCACAGATATATCCCATAGCTA
Source organism: Calephelis virginiensis (assembly GCA_002245475.1). Classification (NCBI taxonomy): domain Eukaryota; kingdom Metazoa; phylum Arthropoda; class Insecta; order Lepidoptera; family Riodinidae; genus Calephelis; species Calephelis virginiensis. The sequence goes on from NJDC01001079.1 coordinate 5,239, forward strand.
CAAAAAGAAGGGTGAGGTGAGCCTGTCGGAATTTTTTTTTTCTTTAACAAACTAAAAAAAAGTCTTTGTAGTTTACAATTAATGTAAATTTTCCTAACAATTTAAAAAAAAAACACTGTAGGCAATACTTGAAACTATAGTCCTTGGTTTACATTGAAGACACCGTTGCCAAATGAGCTACCATGGAATAAGTCTATACTTTTAAATGTTGACAGTCAGTTATTATTTGGTAGCTATATACTTTAATCACATAATTCTATGCGCTATTAATTTATTTTTCGTAATGTCACTCGTACATTTATAATAACGATTTAATTTGTTTTTAATAAAAGTATTTATCTGCAGACAAAAGTATCTTATACCCGAATCATCCGAAGCGTAGATAGAGACAACCTAACTATAGGTGATCCAACACACTTTACAACAATAAATACCTCTATTTATTGTTAAATAAATATATGTAGTTAATATTAACTTATTGCTGTTATTTATTGATTTTGTTATAAGTATTACTTATAATTTTCAAGTTATATTTAATTGTATTCTATACCAATATTATAGAGCTGAAGAGTTTGTGTGTTTCTTAGTTTGCTTGAACGCAAATTCTAAATCGTCTATGCAAGATTATTACTGTGTAAGTACTATTCATTAATTACTAATATGTTTATTAAGTACATTAGTTCAAAGACATTTCTCATTTAGATAGTAAATATTAATCTTCACTTTGTTCAGACGTTCAGAATTTAATAATTCTTTTTGACTTTGATGAAACAAAACGTATGTTTCATGAATGGCTTTAGAATATTTTATTACAGCGATTGAAAATTGAAAATAAAATTTGTCAATACTTTATTTTGCGTCTAACGTAACGTAAACCCTCTTTCATCCAAAAGTACACGTCTTTACGGCAAGTCCCTTATAACGAAAAGTTCTAAAAACCGCGAGTCATTTAAAAAAAATTTCCCGTATACGAAATATACAGAAAATAGTATCGAGTGCCAAGTTACAGACCTGCCTGTCTTCCTGTCTATATTTATTACCCTCTTAATACAAACAGGCTGGTTTGGGAGACTCTTAACACTACCCTTGAATCGAATAGGATCAAATTTTTCTGATCCATTTAATCCGATCATTCCGCTGTCAGTTTCTGAATTGTGGGCATCGAAAACTAAACTGCCATAACTATACTTTTTTATTTTGTTATTAATAACGCTATTTTCTGGAACCACTAAACGTAACACTAACGACGCAGTTTACTAAGCAAATAAGTTGGTGGCAGTCTACAATGCAATGAAGTCCATAATGTCTACTTAATCTTTGGATTACTTGGGTACATGTTTATCAATAAGACGGAATGTTTAGACCAATACTCTCTGAAAATACAAAGTTGGTTTTAAAAAGCAAGGAGCTTATCATAAAAACCTCTTCCTAATAGTTGAAACAGTCAGAAATGACGAAGTTTTAACTAAATCCAAGCAAACTGTATTGAACGATGCCGTTAAATGTGCTTCATGAATAGTTAAACCCACCGCTAAACTTTGTCTCATTTGTTATGAACTTACTTTAGTTATTGTTAACGTTGCAGTTGGAAAGAATTGCAAATTTCATAGTTCATGTTGCAAGAATATTGATGTAAACGTCTTAGATCAAATATTTTGTAAGACGTTAGACATTATGAAAATTAAATGGTTTCTTGGTTGATATCATCACTGATTTCTTTATATCATAACCACCTTGACACCACATAACCACCTTGTGGTGTCAAGGTGGTTATGATATAAAGAAATCAGTGATGATCGATAGTAAAGCCTAAGTAAAACCCCGTGTTGGTCCGGGCTCCTTCGTAGAATAGACCATCTGCCTTCCTTACCAGGCAGCTCGTAAAAGGTGAGCATAGGCTTACTATCACTAACACCGTGACATCCGACTAGGTGGTAGAGTTGGGCAGCGACTCGCCCGGATTGGTACCGCCGCCTTACCTGTTCCTGCCGCCATAACGTCATGACGTGTTCCGGTTCGGAGGGTAAGGTAGCCGGTAAATTTACTTTTGCTCGAGGCCTAACATCCCGGCCTCATGTTGGCAACGCACCATTACCACCTTTGGTGTCTCTAGGCGGCGTGAATTTCTTAACATCAGGAAATCCGTCTGCTTGTTTGCCTTCCAATATCATAAAAAAAAACTTTTGGAATATTTTTGAAACGGTGCATTCGTTTCCTAAAACCACTCGTAGATGTTTTTGAACACGTGTAAATGGAAAGCATACGTTTACATTTGAATAGTTGATTAGATGAAAAAAAAACTTTGAACACTAAGACACATTTCGTAATTAAGAGTAAAATAATGTTTACCTTTTTACAACACCGTAAAATTTTGTTAACTGACAATAGTAAAGATACTAATCCTAGGCTGAATTAACCGTCGAATTTAAACGCTGTGAACTTAAAAATGCTTTGATTCAATTGTCAAGAGTGTCAATCGTGTCAATTTTGCAAAAAAATGAATAATCTAAAAATTTGTTATTTAACTATTTTTCGTGGTAAGTAACTTCTCAGGGGATGGGGATAAGAATATTGTTAATTTTAAAAGAGTTCTTGCAGTAGGTTATGAATGGGATCACAATCGATGAACTTAGTTTAATCGGTTTTTAATAATATGATCAGTGAAATCAGCCCTAAATGCCTCGATTGCATTTTTTCGCGATAGAGTTTCAATCACAAATGCTATTATGTCACGGGGTAATAGACCGACTGTACTCACTCTGAATATAGTTACGCTCAGACGAAATAAAACTATCTCATAACTGACCCTGTTGAATTTTGTTGTAAATGATTATCGTTTCAATATCTTAGTTTTATTGGTCTTTTGTTAAGCAAAAGTTATTTTAAGTTTAAAAAAGTATCTTCACGCTTACACCTTCAAATTCTTTGGCAGAAGTACAACTGAAAGAAAAAAAGAAAGAAAACATAATTGAAAAACTAAAACTTATAACACATCACAAAAGAACTAGAAATCTAACCTAACTCTAAACATAAACAACTTAAATAAAGGACAAAAAAGTAATATTAGGGATTATATTATGGATTGTCTTTTGTTTTCCCAAAGATATATATGTCATATATTCAAATGCCAGAATTTCATTTGCAAGAATTTTTACTTGCCCGAATGTTTTGTTGACCATAATACACTTGTAACATACTCTCCTTCGCCCTAAAATTAGTTTCCATAATGATACGAGTGCCATACGTATTGTTATCCATTTTATTAATTGCAATAATATTATTTAACAGAATATTTAAATGCCTTACAAAAATTTGTATTTGCATTAAGTAAAATATAAATTGCTATTATGCATTTCAAATAAATATGTGACAGTATGATTACATTTTATAGGTGTTTTTATTTCTAATATAAATTTATTTAGTACCTTTTTATACGACCAAAGTCGCTTCCGTTCTAATTTAACCTAACGCCTTTGTTCTAAAAAGCGATTAGCTTTCTGGCACTTCGGCAGCCGCTGCCGCAGCACGCTCGCTTCGCTCGCTCGGTTAGTGCGTTGTCTTTCATGTTCTAACGTAACCTAACCAAACCAAACCATACTTATATCTATTGATCATTTAGTATATAACGAATTTATGTTCTTTTTCTAGAAGTTATTTTAATGGTAAATGATGTAATGGCTTGTGATAATACGGCTTACAATCATGCTAGCAAATGATATAACTGAAATTGACTTTATGGGAAACAAAGTTTCTAGCTTGTGACTAACATAGTAAACATATTAATCTATGAGAAACAATATTATGTCTGTTGACCATTGTAGCAAATGAAATTATGGCAAATGAAAATTCTGGCAAGCGGGTGTAACCGGATATTATGATTTAGAAACAGACCGTGGTAAAATGAGTCCGCCAAGGAAAAGTCCAGCTTTCTAAGTCTGACATATACTTACCCGCAATATGATAGATAGCAAACCTATCGCCAATTGAGAACAAACTTAGGTTAATATTTTTTACAGAGATTTTTATTGTTTTTTCAACTTCATGTATATCGCATTGATATATCTTGTGTTTACAAAAGTATATTTTCAAATTAATATACACTTAAGTGACTTTTATCGATATGTTTCATTAAATTTTATCTTGTCGAAGAACCATTAGCGGCCAGCAATAGCCTCCTGTATTGTAGGTGCTGAAAGTGGACACAAATAGAAAAATAAATTTGTGTCCACTTTGCGCACCTGCCAAAAATACCAATTGGTGCTCAAAATGGACTAGTCTAGGTGCCGAATGTGCAGGTGCCGAAAAACTGGGTGCTCAAAGTGGACTACCTCCGCCAGATACCTTTCGGATTCCGAACGTTCACTTCACTTCACTTCACTTTCCGCGACTTACGTCCCATAGTTTGCAGGCCACAGTGTACTTTTATTATTAAGATACCCTGTAAGTCGCGGCTGTCAGCTGCGTCCGTCGACCGCGTCTGATAATTTGTTTTAAGCTTTATTATCTCACTACCTGCTGCTACCTGCGGCTTCGCCCGCGTTTTCACAGAAACCCGGTGTGCGATCGGGATTAAAAATAGCCTATATGTTAATCCAGGTCACAATCTTTCTGTCTTCCAAATTTCAGACAAATCCGTTCAGCCATTCGAGCGTGAAAGAGTAACAAACATCCATACATACATACTTACAAACTTTCGCATTTATAATATTAATAGGATTTACGTTAAACGACACAAATGAATAGAATTATTTTTTTGTTTTAATTGACTAAACTCATACGCTTTAGTAAGTAAAACGTCTCTCAAAAACTTACACACGTAGCATAGTGAAATAGACTTGGTGTAATATGGTTACTTCGAAAGTATGCTATTTCAAATAAAAACAGAATTTTCAAATCGGTTCAGACATGGTAAAGGTATCAACGTCAAAAAGTATAGGAGTCTAACATTTAAACTCTTTCCGTTTTCGAAGTCGGTTACAAATAGAGAAAATTTATATTAGAAAACAAAACCAGTAATCCGAAATATGGATTCGAATAGGAGAAAATCAAATATCTTTTAAAATAAGAAAATAAAAGTTCACAGATATCTCTTAACAATGAGTTATTCTACAATACAACCCAGGGATATAATTTGAATAAACCATACACATAAATGTACGGTCCGCATTTCAGAGGATCATAAATCAGAATCCGTTGTCCGGTGTTGCGGATCTCATCCCTAAATCGTTTCATACTACAATATTCGTTTTGCATACATCACTTTATCGTTCAGGGATATAACATCTGTTTTTGCTTTTCTTTGCGATCGATATTGTAAAGATTAAAATGTAAATTGTGCTAAATATAATGTGTAGACATTTTTATTCTTGTTATACCCGTAATATGAAATGTCACCTTTTTGAGGTCTTTATTTTAAGCTCATTGTAACTTACTTACACGTTTTTGAAACGTAAATTAAAAAATGTTCATCAGTGTCTACATTATATATACTCACATTGAATTGCCGGACATAAAAATGTACGGTCCGTGGAGGACAGGACGTAAAGAGGAACATAAATAAGAAGCCGTCCTCCGATGCTGCGATCCTTCAACCATTGGGTTTCATATCCTTTGTAGACAGTTACTTTTCTCTTTGGTTTCATATAATATCAATAAACTCGTTTTGTACATATATTACTTTTTGATTGAAGGTAATTTTATTATTTTCTTCGCAGATTGGAAGGAGAGTAATGTAAATTGCAATCATTTTTAACCTCATTATACATAGCGCACACATTTGACGGGCCGCATTGGGGCTCTTCGCAGCGCAAAAACTTCCCTCGATCGCTTACATATATTTGGTATGAAACCGCGCACACAATGCCGTACCGCATTGTGTCGAATTTGGCAACACGCTCCGTCCCGTCAACATGTGTGCTAATCTTTAAAAGTAATTGTTTTGACTAAAATCACGCAACTCATTAGGATGTTATCATGGTCTCACTCCAGCCTCTTTCTGTTGCTACAGACGTTAGTGCTCATAATTCTCGTGCCACGTTTAGCAGGGTAGGGTTACGGGCAGGCCTACTTAAGAAGTTTAAAATCATAAGTTGATGGTGGCAAAATACCACTAACATCTTTCGTGTCTATAGATGTAGCGTATTTTTTACTGTCAAGAGTCTGTCTGCCTGTTTGAAATATCTTTAAAAAAAACGAGAAAACTATAAAAAAATATTTGAAATCGTATAAAAAAAAGTACAAGTTGAATCATGCGTGTAATTTAAATCCAAATAAAGACACCAACTAATCGTAGCCAACTAATTAAAATCATAAATCAAATAAATCTAGTTCAAATCAGGAATATCAATGGAATGAAATTGTAATTATATGTACAAAAAATGTAATAACGTGCTTAGCATATATCGACGCTGGAAAGCGTAAACACTGTAATCCTGAAAGTATGAACTTTACAGTAAAGCCAAAAAACTTTTGAAATTTTACAAAAAAAAAGTTGAGTTTTTACAAGAAAAACTCTTGAACCGTTACACCTACAAGAATGCGATTTTTAGCAATGTTGTGCAGTTTGTGCTAACCTATAAAAATATCTTTACAATTTTGCAAATGTTTTTTTTAGACCTAGAAAACGCTGTAACTATTTTAAACAAAGTATGGAAGGTTCATTTTGTCATGTTTTTGGGATAGAATAAACGTCGTAACAAGCACACTTTTTATTTTATAATGCTGTAAACAGATGCAATATTTAGTTTTACCAAAATAAAATGCTAAAATGAATGCAAAAGACAATACATAAGTATCAATAAATTTTGTAAATTTATGTCAGATGTTGAAATAAAAGACGTTTAAAAAGACATAACCTTACATTTTTATTAGGAACTCTTTCTTTTTGACTACACAATTATGAAATTAAATTATTTCTATAATAACATATTGATTATTTTTAGTAGAAACATATCTTATTTTAAATAGAAAATTCTTCCATAATGCAGGTTTTTGTTCCTTGTTAATCTTCTTTCTGAGTTAATCGAACTAAAAGAAGGAAGAGATTTTTTTATGAATGTTAATATATTTGAGGACCCATGTAATTTTTTTTGCCCCAGGGAAACTGATAAATTCTCTATTTTAATCATAAATGTAGTAATCATGGTCATAATTTAAATTACGATCCATCAAATGGTGTACCTAAGTACATTCACTCCAAAAAAAACACGAGTTTTACGGTGGGTTACAGCAATATAAAATCTGAGATGATTTTAATATCACTAAAATTTTACGTTGTGCAAAACTTTTTTGTCCTAGAACAACGAGAGTCGGTATACTGATAGGAATAATTAACAAAAATTTAAATAATAATAACAACAACTAACAACATTTAATAAACATAATTCGAGTAATTAATAGGTAGCATGCGCTATACTAACAATAAGCCTGCAAAGGCCTGCTCTAATTAATAATCGAAGCCTAGTAAATGTTTTGTGGCGTTAGGTATGCATAAAGGCCCTTCGATCAAAGGGTGTTCCTTTACAATACCGCCTTTTGTAAAATGGCTCTTTAGATGTAATATTTGCTAAGTCTTCAGGCTGTTAGTAAAGTTAGTATTGTAGATTAACACTAATTGCCCATAATGAAAGGGACGGACAAGGTCTGTGGTCAACACCTGAAATGACATGATGATATAGTCTGGTTTCCCGCCGTCATTATTATTACTATTTCGAGTACCAATTCTACTCCCATCGACTAAACTCTAAAGGATCCAAGTTGACTTTGAAAAAAAAAGAAAAACAAAATTGTAAAACGTTTTGTCCCCACTGAGATTTTGTAGTTTTGAAACAAAATATTTTTACAATAAAAAAAATGCCAATATATCACATGTATATTCACGCCATGTCTCTTACGGGGTGGGCAGAGAGTATCAAGTGCTAAACCTCACGATCCTTATAAACCTGCCTGGCTTCCTCCACATTCATAAATAACCCTTTTTATACAAACAATATGAAATTAATACAACACTAAAAAAGAGATAAAAAAAAGAGATGACAGTTTTTATATTAAATTGGTTTAATGAGTTTTGTAGATAAAATTTCGTGGTAGTTCGTCTTTTATTTCTTCTTTTCTTTCGTTTATTGTTTTTCGCCAAAGTATTGAATTTTCTTTTTCCTTCTTTCTGTAGGTTTTGTAGAAATTTGCATCAACTTGCATCAAATTCACCAAAATCGGGATTCAAGTATAGTTAGTCATAAGCCGTCAATAAGTTATGTCAAGGTCTTGGGTAAAGCGATGGCCTCATTACTCAAGCTCATATAGTGAGAATTGGTGGCAACAAGGAAAAACCACGATACGCTAACTTTATTTGTGCACTTTCACTGAACAAAATTGTACAAAATGCCACCAAAATTGACTAATTTCACTTAATATAAACACGAAATTCAATAATTATGAAAAAACTTCGGCCATGCTTTCTCTAGATGGCGCCAAATCTTCCAATGTATTGAACTATGTGTACATAACATGACGTATGATATATTCTCTGTTTATTTTGTGTTAATAATTTTGTATGCTCATATAGAGTTAAATAAATATTATCATATTTTTAACGTTTCCTAGTGTCATTTTCTCCATAAATACTGTCTCGATCTGGTACTCTATAAGATTGATTCACTGACAGCCCCCACCCGTTCTATTATAGTCAGGTCGCAGGCAGTTAGTGAAGTCGATCTTGTAGTTTAACGTTGATTATTCGTAATAAAAGGGACAGATAAGATCTGTGGTTATTCAATCACCGGTCCAGTTTAATAGCATTTTAGCTCCTCGAATGTCTGGAGCTTGACAAGATCATTAGGACGAAGTTTGCTCAAGTAATAGACTTAGGATTAATAGTTCAGTAACTGCGTCCGACACAAGGCCAAAAGTATTTTTATTTATTTTATTCAAAGAAAATTTACACAAGCTTTGACAAGATAGAACTTCGAAAATGTCAGAATAAAAAAATAATAATAAAGTACTTTTGGTATCACTTACAAGCACTGGCCATTAACAACACTGGTAAACTGGTAGTGCGAGTAGAGTGCTGTGCATCCACGTGCCCTTGGGCCACCCTGCTTTACCTATTCCAGTTGCCGGTGATAATATCGCGTTAAAAACACTTGTTAATATATAAAATCGTTGGACAAGCTCCTAGCTATCTGTCATTTCATCAAAAAGTTTTCTTTTTATTATTCAAAATTTATATTTTTGACAATTGGTGTTAACTTTAGCGATGCTGTTTAGTTAGACAAATCACACAATCGTTAAATGTGATTGTTACTTGTATCTTTATGTATATAACTTACAACACAAATTGTCAATGTGGCATAAAAATATTGATACAAATATATGTATTCAATACAGTGATAATACTCCCTTTGCAGTAAATGTATTTTATTTTGACATCAACTCGGCCATGAAAGAAACACAATTTTTTTGCGTTTGCGTGCATTTTGCGTCTGAAGATAATCCCAAGCTGGATTCTGTAGATGTTAAATAACGTCACTTTTCTCGAATGTGGCTGTTTAAAACGTTGAATTCCAAAAACTAGTCTGGGCTTTTATTAATATCACTAAAATATTTTTAATGATGTGTTTAATTTTTACATCTTTTTAAGAATTCGATTTTAGAAAATTCTTTGAGTGTAGAGCATGGTTATCTCTTACCATCAGAAGAGTTGTGTGCTTGTTCGCTAACAAAAAAACAGTACATGTAAAGAAGTGGGATAGTATATTCCTTAACGTGAAGATATGTACTTTAAAAAAATTAGTGGGAGATTGTTTTACTTGACATTATTACTAATACCGCCTAACATGTGCGAGTGTGAGTACAGAAAAAGTAACAGTATTAACGTACAGAAGAAGCACTGATATAAGAAACGCAAGCAAACTTTAATCTTAGGTTGTGTAGCTAAGCTCATATTGCTCTGAGCGAGAAGACTCGATTTACTTCAAAAACTCATGCATGACAAATTCGAGTCATAGGTTTAGCAGTCCTGTGTCAGACTAGGCTTCTCGAAGACCCTGTGTTTTTTTTTTGTATAAGGCTACGTTTCCCGGGTTTCGATACGTACCCGCTTGGCAATGTGCTCGTAACTCGGAATCTTTGGCTAGTCATGAGAAGCTGTACTTCTGACTACCTTTTGGGGGTATGAGAGTGAAGACAATTTATTTTGAAAATAATATTAATATAAAATTTCAAAGTTTCACTGCTTTAAAATAAATTCGAAACTATATACTTAAATAAAAAAATACTGAATTAAAATCAAATCTATGCAACCTCTATCTATCTATAAAATCTACGAATATTGCAACCCATGTTATATAAAGATGTCATTTGCTCACAATTTACTTACTTTTATTTTAAAATATTTCTGTAAAGTAACTAAATAACATATCAGTGAAATTCCACGAGGAGAACCGCGAGTACAGCTAGTCTACATATATATATATAAATCAATGCCAACTTTCGTTGTAATTTTATAACTCAAGAACGGGTTCACTTATCCAAACCAAATGTTTAGGCTTTGTTCGAAATATTTAGTAGATGGTTTATGTGAGGTTTGCATAAAATCGGTCGAGCGGTTCTTCATTTATCACATTTTTTGTAACAAATGAATTCAATAAATGGCGGATCATTTTGTTAATGGGTATTTGTTAGTCAAATTAATTTTTATTTCAGTTGTTTGTGTTATGTCATTCATGTGGTTATATACGTAGTGAAGCACATAAAGGGCCGCTGGTAAATTTATAAATAACTTGCGGCCCGCCCTGGCTTTGGACGGGTATAAAATTTACATATAAACTTTTCTCTTTAAACACTTTATATATTAAAGAAACTGCATCAAAATTCGTTGCGTAGTTTGAAAGATTTAAGCATACAAAGGGACAGAGAACGCGACTTTGTTTTATACTATGTAGTGATAGTGTCGTCGTAACCGGACGCCAAATAAAAATTACATTACTGTGAAAAAAAAAGTTAGAATATTCTAATCGAATTAAGAAATACATATTTACATACTACTTACACACATATTATATAAACATTACATATTATATAAATTAAGGTTAGAAAAACAGTAAGAAACCGACGTAAACTTTATTTCTATTTTATCTAATTTAAGTAATAAAAAAATAAACATTATCTTTACATACAAATCTATACTCTGTCACAAATAAATTTAATTGGAGTGAATGTCATATTTAAAATAACCGCTGTATTTAAATGGTCCACAAATGAAAATACTAAAGACAAGTAATTTACTAATCTCTGACTACTACTCTAAAATCAATTGAACGTTTTTCGTTAGGAACTCGCTACGATTATCGCAGAAGCTTTTCTATGGTGTTTTATAAAAAGTTTATTCGAGTGTAAGTTTATTATATCAGAGTGTAAGAGTTTATTTCAATGTGCAATGAAGCGAAAAATATTAAATTTTGCTTTTATAACAGCTTTAATTTTTACAGAGCCGTTGTGTCTGTGGCTGATGTAATTATAATTTATGAGCGGAACGTCACGAGCGTTTTAAGTAATTAAGTTCTACAAAATGTACTTGAGCGATTTTGAAAAATAGCTACCCATTCTTTACCGTTTACAATAATTATGATTATGAATACGATTGTAAGTTTATTTTGGAATATTGCTGGGTCAATCAATGGTTATTTTCAAAAGGTGTGTCAGGATTAAGATGTTGTTTCATACAAATTTTATCCGGAATTGTTATGATAATTGTTTATGAGATATACTTGTTTTTGTCTTCGGATCATATTTTTTTATCTCGTCTATTAGGACCGTACAAATAGGAGTTACAAACTATGCTCGGTGTTTCTCTGCGAGATATGATCCATAATTCGGTGATCTGCAAAAGAATGAGAGTAACCGACATAGTTCAGAGAGTTAGCAAGCTGAAGTGGCAATGGGCAGGCCACATTGCTCGCAGTACTGACATCCGTTGGGAAGAAAGGTTCTGGAAGGGCACCGGAGAACGCAGTGTTGGCCAATCTCCCACCCGGTGGACTGACGATCAGGCTTGTGGCGCTCTTTGGGGGAGGCCTATGTCCAGTAGTGGACGTCCTCCGGCTGATGATGATGAAATTTTAGACTTTGGGGTCAGATCATAATAAGTAAAAACCAGGCCCTTGATTCAATCAGCACTCATCAGCCATGTTTCACTGGTTTACTAATTGAATCTCCGGCGAACTTCGTGTCGCTTCACATTAACAGCTACTAAAGTTTCTATGGACAAAATAAAAGAGTGGTTTTTCCCATTTTCCCAGCACTTTTTCAGGTTTTTCTGTACATAACATTACCCCGTGTTGGTCCGGGCTCCGTTGCAGAATAGACCATCTGCCTTCCTGCCAGGCAATTTGTAAAAGGCGAGCATAGGCTTACTGTTACTAACACCGTGACATCTGACTTGGTAGTTAGACTCAGCGACTCACCCGGGTTGGTACCACCGCCTTACCAATTCCTGTAGCCATAACATCATGACGTGTTCCCGTTCGGAGGGTAAGGTAGCCGGTAAACTTACTTTTGCTCGAGGCCTAACACCCCGGCCTTAAGTTTGCAAAGCACCATTATTACATTTGGTGTCTCTTGGTGGCTTGAATTTCTTGCTATCTTGTCAAATCCGTCAGCTTGTTAGTCTTCCAATATCACAAAGAAAAAAGCATATGGTCCTTCTCCTGACACTAACTAATACAACAGAAAAGAATTTGTAAAATAGGTCCATCCGTTCAGGTGTTATACGATGACCACGCGAAATGGGAGTTATTTTTATATATAAGTAATAGTAGAAGATCCGAACCTACATCGACTTACACCGAGCTGATAATTGAATGAAACATATTTTATAGTCAAGTATATTAGCGAACATATTAAAAGTGGGTTGCCTAAACAAATCCTGGACCGAATCTTGTTAATTATTAAAAAAAAAATGTTTTTCGTGTTTCCAATTTTTTTCAGGCAACCGTAAATATCAACATAAATTGTAAAAAAATTATGATAAAACTACAAATATTATGTTGATATATTTTTTTTCTATATCCGATCCCGTGAAAGTAACTAGCAAAGAAAATTATCTGTTTATAACTAGCAATCCAGATAAATAACAGTCAACCAAACTTCTCTAACTTCGTCTTATACCTACTTTAAGTCGGGATAAATCTTAGTATTGCATCAATTAATGAATAAAAAACATTTTAAAAAATAAAAAAAATGTCCAGGATTTTTAGGGCAACCGATTTATAATATATTCTCTAATATATTATATTTGATATAAAACTCGTTTCATATTATTATCAGCTCGGTGTAGGTCGACGTAACTTCGGATCTTAGACTATAAGTGATATATTATCTAACACTTACTATAGCTTACATCTATAATATCTATCGTAGGTATACCAATAGCTTTAAAATAAGCTGAATAAATAATAATCATCCTCGAGGGCGCGGTAGCCGTAACAAGGCAAACAGATTGACACCTGAGACCTCTTGTTGGCATGGCTCCCAAATGTATTCTAAACGAATAAATCGTACGTATGTAGGTTCAGATACGCGGTATGATTTTTTTATATATAACTAGCTGTTCCAGCGAACTTTGTTCTAACCGATTAGTTTGTACGGGAAAAATTAAAATGTTTTTTTCTTTGAAACAATATATTCACAAACACTTGTAATTTCCATAATATGCTTTTATTTTTATAGGTTAGCCAACCAGTTTCGCTATCATCAGGGCTATATAACAACTTTTCTTTTTCCTGCTTTCCTACCATTCGAACGAGTTAAAAAAATATTCTATGTTCTTCACTCCTGGTTCTAATCTACTTCCCCATCAATTTTGAAAGCCAGACAAGTTTGTCAGGATCGCGAGGTCTGGCACTCGATACTCACTGCCTACCGCGTAATGAACTTGGTGTAAATATATGTTTGTAATTTACAGCCAAATCGATTCATCCATTCTTGAGTTATAAATGGTGTAACTAAAGCAACTTTCTTTCATACATAAAGATAAAGCGGAACAAACAAAGAGATAGTAAAAAAAAAACTGCTACAACCGCTTTTGAAAGCTGAGATACGGATGTTGCAAATATCACTTTCGTGGTCTTGTGGTGTAGGCGCTGCTGACATGTTTGATTTCCGGGACAGGCAACTCAAAATGTGTTTTTTCTATAATGTTGAAATATATAAACACAGACAATTAATTCTATTCATAAAAATGAATCCCCATTTCGCGTGGTCATCGTATCAAGCCTGAATGGATGGACCGATTTTGCTATTAGTTTTGTGTTAGTTATAGTTAGGTGAAAGCTTCTATAAAGAGGAAAACCGGAAAATTGTAAGGAAAATTGGAAAACTAATGCTCTAATCCATGTAACCTGCTAGAAGAAGTTAATGTTGAGCAATACGAAGTTCGCCAAGTCAGCTACTTTCTGATAAAACCACGTTGCCGTGGTTGGAAAAGCGTTTGATTGGTGTTTGCTAACTATTATATTGTAGGTAAATATCATTAGCTTTTTCTAGATAGATAAGGCATTGGACTGCATGAGATCCGGCTTCGATCCCTGGGTCTGGTAACAATAAGAAAATGTGTATTTAAATGTTGTTATAAACACAACTTTTCCCGATTTTTATTGACGACTTGTGACTGATTTTGAATAATTGAAACCTGATTTTGGTAAATCGGTTAATTTGATGCAAATTTGTACTTGAGCAATGACAACATGCTAACGCGAATGCCAAAACTAAAGAATAAAGAAGGAATATCACTTTATTCCAAGTGATACATTTCATCAGTCATACAGGAAACCGAAGAAAAATAATAAAGTTTTCATATCGAAGCTATTTCACGCTATCATAAAAAAACTCTTTGAGTACTTTCCCTCTGCAATCGGAAGTACTCTTGGCACACTTTCAGCTCCATCAGCGTCTTGCTGCTCCTAATGCTCGTTGGAAATTGTTTCTTCTGGAAGCGTTTTTGAATATGACTCTGTATCAATAACAATTTTGGGACCCCTCCAACTATACAAAGCTAATTTATAGAGTTCTTCGAAGTTTTAATTTCACTCTTTTTACTTGAAAACGGAATTCATCAATAGCTTATACTTATCATCTATGGTGGAAAATTGTCATCTGAAAATCGTTAAATTGTTTTCACGCCCGTATCTCCGAAGAGATAGACTGGTCATTGCTGCCAAGTCTATCGCCAACTGGGCACATAATCACCCGCTGGAAACGTTGTTTTTATTAGAAAGTTTAAATACTCATTTTTCTTTGTTGTCCGACACAGGTATGAAACCCGGGACCTCGTAAAGTCCAAAGACATTCTATAATCCCCTTACAGCTATTTAGAAAATGGTAACTATTTTCTAAACTAGTATTGGATACAATTTCAAACCAAACATCTGCATATTTGAACATTTTCTTATATTCATTTGAATTGATATACTTCAGTAAAATTTCTTTTATAAATAAGACAGTATTAAGAGATTTAAGATCACCATTTTATATATATTTATAATTACTTTCAACTTTACATTCAATCAAAAGAAAAATGTAATAATATAAAAAAAGTATTTTCAAGCCCGTGTGAAGGAAGTGGTAGGCAAAAGTACAACCAGGGCACCCACGACTAGCTAAATATACTAATTCATACTGTGTGATACATAAGTGCCAAGTTTACTGCCAAGCAGGCAAATATTCAATCCCGGGCAACGTTATTTTTATTAGACAATTTAAAATACACATTCCATATTTTTTGTTGCCCGACCGAATTTTTTTGTTCCCGTATCAAGCCCTCAGGAAGTCAAATCCGACACTGGACCGCTAGACCACGGAGGTGATTAATAACACTTGTATTAGAAACTGCTAAAAACGTCATAATTCTGAATCGTCGTCGCGAATGTCTTAAACTAGATTTTTGAGAACATATGTGTACTAATAGTTCACATATATGAACATCCTTAAACAAGTTAAAAAATCGAAATACGATTAAATAAATTTGGTCCGTTTTAATTTGGTGGATTTTTACTAAACTAAACTGGTTTTTACTACGAGCTTTGTACTTTAACTTTTGCTCGGTTTTCTATAACTTTCGGTTGTCTGTCAGTCAGTTTGTTGTGGCTAAAATGGGGTGAACCGATCAAATGGCGTACTCAAGAATTAATTTATTTAGTCTTTAATAAAATTAAAAAACGAAAACAAGTTACTATTTTTTTTTATGTATTATTTTTTTAAATGTTGTTAAATTTGACGCGGACGAAATTGTGCAAATACACACGGCTAGTTACAAATTAAGTAGTATTGTTCTATTATATTCTTTACATATATTATTACTGTTTGCCCGCGACATAGTCAACGTAGAATAGTTACGATTTTCATAAATTATTTTACTCATAAGGTTTTTTTTTTAATATCAAGTATTTTTCATGTCGAATTTCATCAAAATCGGTTAAGCGGTTTAGCCGTGAAAGATTAACAGACAGATAGAGAGACTTTCGCATTTATATTATTATTATGGATAGATTATAACCGTGGAATGTAATTAAACGAGACCCTACAACGCTTGACAAAGTTAATTAGAATATATTTAAATTAATTAATGTTTAATGTAAGATTAAGATGCCCGTCTATATTTCTAAGGATATATTTTCCAACTTCAATTCGGTACAAGAGGGTTGAAATTAATAACATTTTAGCTATAGTATATAATATCTTTAGACTTTAATGTCCACTAATTTACTAATCCAAAAGTATCTTCACGTCCGTATATTTGAAAAGGCAGACAGAGGCACAACCAGGGCACGAATAACTAGCCAAGTCACTTCAACAACGTGATAGGTAGCAAAAGCCTATTAGACTACAGGCCCATGCTAAAAAATGGATGGGTCATATGAACCTCCGGGTGACGTATATAGGACGATAAAAGAGCATAAAATAATAAAAATTAGCACTGCATTGGTATACTCTGCGTTGACATTTCGAGTAATGTTCAATTTCGTGGTCATCTGGAGGAGAAGGCTAAAATAGCCTCTAAAAAACTTGGTGTGCTCAGTAAAGCGAGACAGTATTTCAAGCCGGCCCATCGCTTACAACTATATCAAGCGCAAATTCGGCCTCATATGGAGTACTGTTCTCAACTTTGGGCAGGTGCTCCACAGTACCAGCTCCTTCCGTTTGACCGCATTTAACGGAGAGCAATTCGAATTATCAATGACCGGGCAATTACCAATCGGCTTGATTCTTTAGCGTTGCGTAGAGATGTTGGGTCACTCAGTGTTCTCTACCGCATTTATCACGGGGAATGCTCTGAGGAGTTGTTTGGTTTAATTCCAGCCGCTGATTTCCACCTTCGGACATCGCGTCAGAGCTTAAGGTATCATGCCCATCATCTCGATGCGTGGTGGTCTACAACTGCGCGATTCCGAAGTCATTTTTTACCCCATATAACACCTTTGTTAAATCAGTTACCGAGAGCGGTATTCCCAAACGATTATGACTTAGGAACCTTCAAGAAAAGAGCGTACTCATTCCTTAAAGGTCGGCGACACATCTGTGATACTCCTGGTGTTGCGGATGTCCGAGGGCGGAGGTGATCACTTTCCATCAGGTGACCCACTTGCTCGTTTGCCTCCTCTTCTATAAAAAAAAAACTGTGCCGTCACCTGTAGCCGTCCAACTGAGTGCAGGTAATAATTCAAAAGTGCAGGTAGAGTGAGTAAATTTTGGTCATTTATTTTTGTACGGCATTGTTGTCATCGATAGAACCATGACAAATAATAAGAAAGCGCGTAGTGCCGTAAAATACTAGTGTGCCACAAATCCGGTAAATCTTTTGATTTTCTAACAATTTCTGGGGTAAATTTGGTCACTTTATTCTTTACGGCATGAGTTTCATACTGTTTCAATACAGCTTCTTATCCATTATTCCGCAACGCCCTACAAAATCATGCGAATGGGGGAAAATCGAGGGTTGTAACCCCTTTGTTTCCGTGGCACGGGGGGTGATTTAAAAAAATACGATGTCGGTTCAAAAACATTATCTAGCTCTTAAAAGTACTATTAAAAATAATGCCGTCAAAAATATTGTGAATGAATGAATGTCTATTAATAATTATCCTTATTTCTTGGTATACACTTGATTTATAAAGCTGTAAAATCATTTGACTCTGTACCGCAACTTATTTAACATGATATTGTAAAATACTTTTATTAGATTATAGTATTGCCATTCAAAAGAAACTGTTTTAAAAAAATATATAAAGAAATACAAAAACTGAAATTTTTCAAATTATTTCAAAAGTAAGGTAGCCGGTTAGCCGAAATTGTTGCTACAGTTTTTTCTTACAATGAGCCCGTGTGTCCAAAAAATCCTTTAAAATATATGTTTTTGAAAAACTGTGCATGAAAACCTCTACTTCATAGATTACGATTGCTATAAAACATATTAAAATTCAAAATTAATTAATACTGATCTGAAATTTTTAATTATAACTTACGTGAGGTTAATATCGGGGCTTGTTTGGTGGAAAATGCGTTTCATTATTCACTCCAATCTAGGTACGGGTGTAACTTTATTTCTTGATAGAGTGTAATATCTATATATTAATACGTGAAGTAAAAACTTAGGACCCCTTTTACGGAAATTGCCTTGACGGAGGAGCATAAAATTTGGCACCACTTATAGTTTATGTGTAGGAGAAGTGCAGAACGCTAATATTTTTCTATAATAATGCTTATAAAGTACATTAAATGAATAAATGAAACATTACTAACACTACCATGCATTTGAGACACACAAACAAATATATTGATGATAAAGATAAAAGATCACAGATGGGCACAAACTATAACCATACAGTTTGGAAACAAAGTAGTTGGTCTTGAGAAATGAAGATGGCGTTCGTATCAACAAGATATTCAAATGTATTATGGTCGAATTTTGACCAACGGGCGACCACTAGTAATTATAAAATAGTAAAAAATGTCTTAATGGGGTCCCGTTTGATTTCCGGGTCAGGCAAGAAAAATTGATTTTTAAATTTGGTTTTTAAATTCGATTTCAACTATATTACAATCTACAATTATTTTTGTTTACAGACAAATTCAATAACGTGTATTACTTAGATAATAAAATATACTTGTCTCTTTCATCGTTTTAAAAGTTGCATGCCTAGCGCGTCAATTATCGAAAACGTCAGACTACGAACCCACTCGGTAGTTTTTATCCGCACCCGCAGCGGTTGTGAAATGAAGATTTATTTCAAAACTCACGAGACCGCTAATTTGTGTGGTCGTATAACCGTCTCGGTCGAAATCATTGCCCGCAAACTTGTACAATTCTACCGCGCTGTGGGAACCTCAAACTCCCATGGGCGCTGCGGGTGTAAAATGCATTACTTACTTTTTGCATATAAATCTACATTCTACAGAACCTGAGGGCCCGTGAAGAAAAAGAAGAAAAAACCGCGCCGTGAATTGTTAGGCTTAGAGTTCGAATTCATGCTGTCTGTGAGCTTAAATTCGTGAGCTAAAAATAGACCCCTGATTTTCGGATCTGGTTCTAATTATGTTATTTTGGTATTTAGTTATATATTTTTATGAAAACACATACTTGAGAGACATACAAATAGCTGTTAATATTCATATTCTAAAGTATTTGAGGTTACCTTATAAAAATAAGAACAAAATCTTCAACATGTCAACCGAAGATCTTGAAAATTTTAAAATTTGAACAGTACTTTAAAAGTACTTTAAAGTTATACTTTTAAAGATCGGAAATTCGTTCCTCCTGTTCCAGTCCTTATGAGGCTCATAAAAGAAGAAACTTTAAGGAAAGACAAAGCTAAACTTACTTTTAGTTTGTAAGATCGAGTTTTAACTTAGTTCTGTATTTTGCTCTTCAATAAATCTGCTTCGGTTTGATGCTGAAAATTAAAAATTGTCTCCTAATATATTATTATTATGTTTCTGAATATAATATTTTATAACAAAAGATGAACAAAATTACATTGTGGGACTATGTAGGCAAATATTTGGCTAATCGAAGGTACTATATGTAACCGTCAAGCGGTACTTCATCAAAGGGTGTACATGTTTAACTTCCCCGACTAACCGCGTCCTCGAATTCGGTTTCCGATTGGTTGAATTTCTAGATCTGGGTGTTTATTAACTTTATTCTGGTATCTATTTAAGTATTTTCATGTATAAGAATCGTTGACATCATAATAGAAGCTATAATTTGCTTACTTTGGAGTTAGATGTAATTTGTTTAACTTGTCCAAAATATTTATGTTTTTTTTATGTATTTATATAACCTATTCTTATATGCTATGGGCGCAAAGGTTTCTTTATACAACGGTAAAGACAGATTTCCTGTTGCTAAGAAATACAAGTTACCACCAAAAGTACCGAAGGTGACGGTTCGTTGTCTACCGCTGGTTTGGTCTCATGTGTTAGTTAATTCACTTGTTACCCCACCATCTAGACCGGAACATAGCAGTGGTATCGGGAATTTATCCATTCATATTGATTTCATTATAGAATTTATTTTTCATTATAGAAATGTAAAAAAAAACACAGTTTGAGTTGTCCAACCTGGTGTCCAAAAAGTGATCACCTCCGTCCATGGACATCCGCAACACTAGAAGTATCACAAATGCGCTGCCGATCTTTAAGAATTGAGTACACTCTTTTGTTAAAGGTTCCTAAGTCATATTCGTTTGGGAATAACGCCCTCGGTAACTGATCCCACAAAGGTGTTATGCGGGGTAAGAAATGTCTTCGGAATGGCACAGTTGTAGTTCGTTATTATGTTCGACATCGAATCGCCTCTGTGGTCTAGCGGTCCGGGTGTTGGACTTGACTGCATGAGGTCCCGGGTTCGAATCCCGGGTCGACCAACAAAAAGAAAATTGGATTTTTCCAATTTTCTAATAAAAAAATGTTGGTCGGGATTGGAAATGTGCCCGGTTGACGATAGGCTTGCCACCTATCACATTGTGGGACTTAGTATCTTCGGCTAGTCGTGGGTGCCTTGGTTGTACCTCTGCCTACCTCTTCGGGGATATGGGCGTGAAGATACTTTTTTTTATTATGTTCGAGTTTTGACCAATGGGCGATCACTAGTAAATTTCAATAATGAGCAGATAGATATTCTCATGGAGACAATGAAACGTGAGTATGCCTTAAAATACGTTACATGTTTAGAAACGAAAATACGTTTAACATTAGCTACATACTAACACAGCTTAATCCCAAGTAAAACAACTTGAACGTATCTAAGCTTAACTCGTAACGAGCTCATCACTTTAAATACAACTTTAGCTGCAATAGTCGAAGTTCTTGATACTTGCTTATATCCGGTTCTTAGTTTGGATTTCGGTTCAAAAACTTGGTGGATGTTTAATCGGAGTTCGCAAGTTAGATGGTATTAGAAAACGTCGCTTGCAATTATTGTGTACATAAGGTAACAGCTGATAGAGAATTTTACAAACGCATTGATCTTTTATCCAAGTTCAATCACCGTAGAAAGTATCGAGTGTCAAATGTCACAGTCCTAGTTGATCTGCCTAGCTTCCTCTACATTAAATACTCTTTTAATACATACAAGCTGGTTTAAGATACACTTGAAACCATCTGCGGATATTACTTGAGCGATTTGGTTTCGGAATAGATTACCATATCTATGGTCTTTATCACAATGTGATATAGCATATAACATCCACACAATTTTACTACTATATTAGTCCATGTTTTTTTTTATGATATTGGAAGGCAAACAAGCAGACGAATTTCCTTAAGGTAAGAAATTCACGCCGCCTAGTGAAATCCAAGGTGGTAATAGTGCGTTGCCAATCTGAGGCCGAGATATTAGACCTCGAGCTAAAGTAAGTGTAGTAATATGACGTATAACATATTACTGCTAGATGTAACACTCATAACAAGGACTTGATATTGGTTCCAAATATTGCTGGGCCGCTCTAATGTACTGAACTCTCTTTTTTTTACTTTATTTATTGAAATCCTAAGACCTTCAAGTGAACGAAGTTCGCCGAGTTAACAAATTTTTCAATAAATACCTATGCACAGATTATAACTAATAAATTCTTACCATAAAGACGTGAAATACTTTATCCCATCAATTTTACCTTCGTGACTTTAAAAGCACGCCATTCTTATGAATAGCCGTCATTAGGGGTCCCATAAAGCTCAAGGTAGCATACAGGAAATGACATTTCGCTGAATTCCAAGTAGCGGATGGTTTAAGAATCCTTTTTTTCACCAAAATTCGAAATACAACTCTAGTTTCTTAATAGTTGTGATATTTTGATTTATATTTGTTAAACAACTATTCGTACATTGTACCTTTTTTTGTACATTAAAAAACAAGTTTGCGAATTGAAACCTTTCATGCTTTCGCGGCTTAATCACTAAACTAAATTTAATGTAATTTCATGCACGTATAGTTAATGAGCCAAGCCCAAACCTTATGGTTCAAAAATCAACCTCCAAAATTGGAGATGAAAGTTTTGTATTAAAATTGTAACAAATCTACACTGAAGAAGTCATAGGCAGTTTGTACTTATTTCAAAATCTTTGAGCAAACACAGTATTATTAATTTATATCAACAATAAAATCATATTTTTTTATAATCCCTGACAACTACTCGGCAGGTATTAGAGGTCAAAATTTTTAAAGTTTAACAGGAAAAAATCACTTAAGGCCACAGAATGAATGAATTTTGACAAAACCTAAAGGTATAATATAATGTAGCTAAAATCCATCCCAAACATGTTAGCATTAAAAAGGATAGCATTTGTGGTTATTTATCCCAGGTACAAGAAAAGTGGTTAAGATAAAATATCCAATGAGAATTTTAAATAATTAGATGTTACAAAATGTGATTTCATCTGTAATTGTAAATAAATTTAACAATAGTCATTATAGCACAGAACTGTATAATGACTATTGTTAAATTTATTTACAAGTACAAACTGCCTATGACTTCTTCAGTGTAGATTTGTTACAATTTTAATACAAAACTTTCATCTCCAATTTTGGAGTTTTTAAATAGTATAGACTAATTATAATAATATTTAACATTAAGTTTAAGTCCTCAGTAAGTAGCTATTTTTTTTGTTGGTACGGTTAAAGCTTTCTTTAGCATTAGCGAAAGAAAAATAACACCTCGGACAAGGTTTGCACCTTATAATCCTGTCTGAGTAGATTCTTTTTCTTTCTTTAAAAATTATGAATATTTATCCCAAGCACAGGAAAAGTGCGTAAATTAAAATGTCTTAAATTTTTTTTAATGGATAGAGTTAATCTCCAAGGATGTTCTACAATATACATTTCATGGCAGTTGTTTTTTTTGGTTTAACGGTTTTTGAATTTTATTTATTATATACATATTGGAATGTTTATTACGATGATTTACTAATGAAATTAAAGTCAATTTTTTGTGGTTTTACTTAGTTTAACCGACCAAAATTTTGTCTCAGCTTTATATTTCTAAACTGGAAGCAGGGCCGAAAGCAATCTTCAATCTTCAATCTTCAATCTCAGTGCAATTTAATCAACCGCTATGTAAAATATATCAGAACTACAATATATATTATATTTCCGACTCTTATTCTATGGGTTAAAAATTAATCAATACTTCAATGAGTAGATACATTATGGTTCGTTTTTTTATCATAATTGAAATGCGGTATAACTGAATGCAAATAATAAAGTTATGTACAACAACCGCTCTACTTACGCTTTGGAATTGAATAAAAAAAACATTAACACGAGTGAAAAATGTATGAATTATTACGTGTAATTCAAAAACTACCAGTACGATGTTGATAAAAACTATGTGGAACGAGTCCGGAACCATTTGCTATCTTTCGAAAAAAAATTATCAAATCTCGACATGGTACACAATGGAATGGATGGAGTCGGTTTTTGCAGTTTCACCGCGCTTAATTATTTTTTGTTGTTTTTTTTTTAATTAACCCCAAGGCTCTAAAACGGGGCAAGAAAATTTATATTAAAATCGTAACTATCGTAACGCTGACGTCGCGGATAACCAGTTAGTATTTTATTTAGCTTTGGGTTTCAAAGTGTGTATTATATATATTAAATTCAATCTCTTATTAAAATTAAATAAAGCTCACCAATTTTGCAAGACTTTGCTCAATTTAATCAACTGCTACGAAATTATAAAGGAATTACATCCATAAACTTAACATTCAAGAATGTTCGTGATGAGATGAACGTATCTAAAATTTTTAAAATTCAATCTTACTCGGCTTAGATTGAGTTTGGATTTTGATTAAAAATTAATCAACATGTATGTTTCTATACTAGTATATAAGTAACATTATATAATACCTAACGTCACTTTCGTGCGTCTGTATGAGCCTGTCCAGAACGGACGCTTTACGCGCGTACATCTACGCACACAAAAATGTTAGGGCTCTAAAGAACTAGTCCAATTAGTGCACCTCGTTTCCTGATTCACGGGTAAGTTTCGTTATATACAATCGGAATTCTTTTATCAAATCCTGTTTCGAAACATCAAAATAAAATAACACCCCTTCTAAATCCATTAAAATTCCTTACGTAAAAATTACGATCAAGTGTTGCAGGTCCGTATATTTGTTTAGATTTTGTAACAAAATTCTTAAAATATGTAGCCGCCCTAAAACGCTTGCAATAAGCGAAAACAACTGTTCGCGCGTTCTAAACTTAAGTCGAGATACCGGGTGCCATTTTACACCAATTAAGCGCGTGCTAGTCATGTGTTTTAAATTAAGTTTCAAATAGAGAGCAATAACTTTGATACATAAGTTTCCATTTATAAGAAAGTTTGATACAAGAAGGTCGTAGAGAGATAAAACAAGAAGCTTACAGATACCTAGATGTAAGAGTCTTAGTCAAAAAGAGTAGGAATAGAGTAGAACAAAATAATTATTCATTTCACATAGACATACTTTAAAATACAAAAATGCACCACATGTGAGTTGAAAAAAACATCTCACAACACTACCGCTGTATGGAAATCAACATGTCCCTCTCTGCATAGCTACGATTTAAACGTAAAATGGCTTTAAACTGCTACGCCCTTTGTGGACAGGTTGTAAGTTTAGTATGAATTTGTTGTATCAAAACTACTTCACTCTCCAATAAGAGAAATCGGAACTAATGTGCTATTTTATGAAATATCTCGCTGTCAGTTTCTAAAGTTTGAGCATTGAAATGAAATTCCCACTGCCACATTTTTTTATAATGATCTACTGTTGCGAATTTTGCCTACGTAGATACTCAATCTGAAATACTAAACGTCACACCGGTGACGCTGTTTACTGAAGATAAGTTAGTCTCTATAGCTACGAATAGTACGAGTAGTACGAATACGTGTTTTTTTGTTTAGACACAAACACACACAGACACGACAAAAATTTATAAAACGAACCTACATCTTACGAACTACTTGACAAATTAGATTTTTTTATGTGAGAGGTAAGCAAACGGGAACATGGTTATTCTACTGGTAAAAGACACCATAGCAGTTGACAGTACACTCACAAGTAGCTTGTAAGAAACACCGGATTAACAATGTAATATTGAAATCTGTGTTTGGCTAAGAACTCACGGCACTATTTTCTCCCGCACCCACTGCGTTTACGGGCCTGCGACTTCTGTAGAATGTAGATTTATATGCAAAAAAGGCGAGTTGCACTTCGGGAGTGCCGACAGAAGTGAAAACTTGAATAATAACGTTGTGCATTTTTGATATTTTGGAATGGTTAGGGAATCATTATGCACGAATCGTTTTAATTATCAGCATGACAGTAATATAATTTATGCACAAACATCACTTTCATATCAATAGCCTGCGTTTGGCGTGACGAAAACTCGTTAAAGTAAGACCACGTGCCGGCTAGGAGCGTCGTCATATTGTCTGTACAACGAACATTGCTCGTCTACACATAAAGCTTATTTTCAAGATGGAACAAAAAGAGCAATATCTGTTGATATTATACGGATCTGCGATCTGTGAGAATGGAATGGTAGGATATTCCGGCGTATCATCCATTGCGCATCTTATACTCTTCGGAAATATCTAAGCAATGCAAAAACAGAAATGAATCTACGTTTTTTTTTAGATCTCGCGCCGTCTTATTCACGCATGCGCAATGCGCCGTCTTACGATCTGATGCAAGTTTAGAAATGTTTACCCATTCCAAAAAGGTGCACAACGCCGCTAAAGAAGTTTTCACTTCAAAAGTAAGAGCACATTTCACGACGCGTTTTACACCCGCAGTGCCCGCGGTTGTTTGCGGTTCGCGCGGCACTGTTCGCACGCCGCCGGTAGAATCGTACAAGTTTTCGAGTGATGATTTCAACCGCAACGGTTGTGTGGCCACATAAATTACTCTCGGGAATTTCGAAATAAAACCGCAGTTTCACGACACGTCGAAAGCACTCCTCGAGTTCTTAGCCTTATTGTGTTGTATGTTGTAGAAAAGTTCACATTTAAAAAAAAACACAGCGCAGTTTTGTCAATGGAATGTAGAAATTTAACAACCTATTTTTAGCTTCATGGGGCTAAATTTGAACTACAATTATTTTCTTTTAATTTTATACTAATTAACACACTCTAAAACATCGCGCTGAATAAATATATACATCAGACAACTTTAGACTGAATCACGAACATAAAACTTTTAAATAATTATTACTCAATCAACTTCATTCTACTTGTTATGCAATATTATCTAGGTAGCATATGAATATACGTAGTATATGTAACTTTATATTAAAAATAAAAACATATTTACCACTTTAAAACTTTTAAATAATTATTAGTCATTCAACTACGTTTAACTTTTTGCTTAATATTATCTAGGTAGCAGTATAAATATAGTATATTTAGCTTTATATTAAAAATAAAAACGTATTTACACCGCGTGTAATCATTCGAAAGAGAGCTTTTAAATAAAGCACATTCTTTAATGAATGTCCGTAAAAGATTTTAGCTAAGCTTTTATACCAATTTTATATTAAAAAATACAAAACATTTCATGCGAATGTCGGTTGAGAGCAATTCACGAAAAATATGAAAATCCGTGTAAATGAAGCTCTTTCCGTAAGAGCTCTTTAGTGTTTTCTGTGGGGAAAATATCTGAACGGCCTTTTAATATGGTTATCTTGCTGCCGAACCTCAGGAATATCACAAACGCCAAAGACATAATGTAGCATTTTATCTCGTATTTAAACAAAGTGTTTGTTTCATTGTCGTTAATGAAACAAATTATTTTTTTAATTATTTTTTTCTTAACTTTTTTGTATTAGGTAGTAATACCACTAACTGTTCTTACTTCTACAACCGCAACACAAATTCTCTAATTTCTTTTAAATGTTTACTGATAAACTTATGTTACGTTAATTACATTTAATTTCTCCGCCTCATAAACACAATTATATGTAAATGATGGTTTTTTGTTCTCTTAGTATTTTCTTGTTAAAGGAAAATTAGAATGTCCTTTTAATATGGTTATATTAATGCCGAGCTTCACAAATATCATAAACGCCCAAGACTTGCGGTGTTTTGTCTCGCACTTTTAAATGCCTTTTTTCCGCTTCAGTTGTTTATTTATTATTTATTAAAATTTTAATACGTACCTACTTCCCTATGATTTATTCGGATTGTTTCTATTGCAATATTCATTTCTGCAATAATTATGACAGTTCTTTTATTTTATTTAAATCTCAACATCAAAAATACGTGAAATCGTGCAAATGAAACTCTATTTTCATTTCTCTCATAGGCTTTTAAGTGTATTTTGTACGGAAAAATCTGAATGGCCATTTAATATGATTATCTTAAAGCCGAGTGCTGCGATTGTGAGATACGCCAAAGACTTGACACAGCATTATATCTCGTATTTTAAAAACACAATTTATATATATAAAAAATATAATAGATACTACTTATTCCGCTATATTTTGATTTCATAGATTATTGCATATTATTAATTAACCGAGTTCAAAAAACGAGGAGGTTTTCAATGCGGCTAGTATTTTTTGTATATTGACACCGATTTCTCTGAGGTTTCTGAACCGATTTACGTAATTTTTTTTGTTTGATGCGGAATATTTTCAAATCGGTCCCATAAAAATTTGATTCAGGTAGGCCCTATAGTTTTTATTTTTTGAGCATTTTTTATCTACTTTCACCTGTTTCGATGTCTATTTTTATTAAATTAAATCATATCAGCAATAAACTAAAAACAATTATATGTGCTATAAATAGGTCTGAAGTCGGCGCCAAGCCTTAAACTAATAATTATGACATAAATAAGTATTAAATTTGCTTGCCGCCGAACTCAAACCTATTAGTAAATAGCGCTAATAAATAATAGGTAGTATATAATGTATTTGATTCTTTTATTATTTTTTATGGTTTAGTTTTGTTGGTTTTTGCTATCGTAGTTATTTTTATTAAACTTTTTCTTTCGTATATATGAACAATCTTTAGTTTAATATTTTTCTTAAGCTATCCTATTATTTATTTCAGTATCCGGGCTTGTCAATATTAACGAATTAATTTAGTATATAACTATAAATAGGAACAATTGTCTGTTAAGACAACAAACCTGAAAGAAAAAAATAAGCTGGTAAGTAAGTGTAACTTTATAAAAATCATGATTCGATCTGACCCTGTAAAGTAAGCAAATTATATTTTTGGATTATGGTACTTTGTTAATATCGTAACAAATGTCATTAACAGCAAGACCTAATAGTACAAACATGTAATCCGCACTTTAAAATTTAAATTTTAAAATAAATAAACTTGAGGTCTTTGACTTCCGGTAAGTAAAACCCACTTACGATGCACCGTTTCTTCTGTTCAGTCTCACCGTAATACATTTTTTAGGTGGAAATTTGAAGATTTATTTAGACATCTAGATGAGGATCACACAAATGTCTGCTATTGTTTGATGTTGTTAAGTGATTCGACACAAGTCAGTCAAGGGTACAAAATACCTCTAATAAATCTGAAAAATGGATTGGAGAGTCACAAAAATTATTATACACAGTAGAAATAACTATAATTTTTATTTCTGCGCAATATTCGTAGGCCGGTTCAGAGCTTCTCAAACGCGGAAAACTACAATAACGTCACACCAACCCGGGAGAATGCATTATACTGATTAAATTATGTCAAGTATAAGCGGTTAAATATCTTATGGCAGTTATTGCGGGTGAAGCCCTAGGCATAAGCTAGCGTTGATATTTACTAATATTTTATTTTTAATCATTTAAAATTAAGTCAATGGCAGTTATTGCAGGTGAAGCCCTAGGCATAATCTAGCGTCAATATTTTTTAATATTTTCTTAATATTTGTTTATTTATCACTACAGTCCTTTCAAATGTCCTTTCGACGTTTGACAACCAGTTTGCTTTCGACAGTTTAATTTCCTTTCCAACAGAAAATTATTTTTAAAATGACCTTTGGCATCTTATTATGAAAATGAGATGACGTATGAAAAAATGTACATTACCTCATTCAGATAATTTATACGAAGTACTGGATGAGGACAAAACAAATATGTAACCTTAAAATCATTGCAAATGTTTCTCAATAAAAACCGTCAAAATCGATAGGCTAAGGCCAAATAATCGCGTAATAAACAAAAAGGAAAAAAAAAACACAGTCGAATTAAAAACCTCCTCTTTTTTTGGTGTAAGTTTGGTGTAAGTTAAACGTAACATTAACAAAGTGCAAGATTACTTATTGGTTAAAAAATAAAAAAAAAACACTATTACATTCATCGTTCATCACTGCGAGGTCACCGCGAATAATGGTATACCAATTGTCTATCGAACCCGAGATAAGTAAATATGTTTCCGCCCTTTTGTATGAAGAAAGTATATTTATATGGTCTAAGATCCGAAGTACCTACACCGAAACCGGTTTTATAGCAAATTACAAATTACAATTACAATTACAATACAATAAAATACTATATAAGAAATATATTAACCTTCCTATACTCGCGAGTTGGTCTCTGAGACCGACGAAACACTTTTCGTAATTATTTTTATGCACGCAAATCCTGAGAATTCGAGTTCTTTGCTAGCTGCCGGATTTGTGGTTTATTGCAATTTAGTGCACGCCGTGCGTTCGTACGAAGCATACATGTGGTAGCATTTAGCGCCAATCGGTCGGAGGGACCGACGCGAGTATAGGTGCAAGTTTTTGTGTAAGTATTAATGTAATATATTTATTAATTTTAAATATTTTTTACAAATGTTGAATACTTTATTACATATGTTTAGTAAAATCTATGCATGTATGTTGCTCTATGTTATATTTTAATCAATTTTTTATCCTATTTGGATTATATACCATGTCAAAATTAACGATGACAGAATCAGCTTGTTTTTGGAGGAGGAATTAAGTTCTGGCTCTAGCTTTGAAAATGAAAATGACTGTGAGATAGAAGACCATATGGAGGTACAATAAGAGACATACTGTACTAAACAAGACGACGACCCAAGACATCTAAGGTAGGATATAGAGGAAGTTCCCGCTATTCTTAATTAGGTAAAGATGAACAGATTAGGTGGAAAAAATCTCCTGCCTGACACCCAACTAGGCGACGTGCTAGAAACATAGTTACTCAACTTCGAGGCGCTAGAATAGAAGTCAGTAATTTGAAGGAACCAGGTGAACTATGGCAGAAAAATACTGCGCCGATACAGGCAACATGGATATTGAAGCTTTCTTAGACTCCGCATCTTAGACGTCGGGCTCTTAATACATTCTTGCCGAGAACCCCAAGACTTAAAGTCGCTGAAATAAGTAAATTAGATGGACCCAAATCTTCAGCAACATCTAACAATAGTAAGATAGGTCGTTGTGGATTCTGCTGATCAAAATAAAAACCGCAAGACACATTTTTACTGTGCCACCTGCAAAATATACGTTTGTTTGGAACATGATGTAACTATATGTCATGGTATATATATGTGGTGGTATATATATATATATGGTGAAGCTCAAAAGTAAGCCAAAGATAGATAAATATGTTTTTTATTATTATGTAGGAGTTTATTTTATTTTTAAGAAGAATTTCAGATTTTATTTTCGTTTTCCTATTACTTAAGAAAAATATCTCAAATTTGAAGACTAATTTGTTATATACTGAAATTTAATAAAATAATTAATAAATAAGGTACTATCCATACTATTTTGTTTTATTATATTCTAAACATTAAAATAATTGTAATATTTAAAAAATAATATTTAAAAATAATATATTGTAGAGGTGTGAACTATCGGTCTGTGAGACCGTGCGCGAGTATGTGCGTAACAAATATTGACGCGAGTATAGGAAGGTTAAAAATGGGTTGCCTAAAAAAATTTTGTTTTTTTTTAATTTTTTAAAATGTTTTTTTTTTTCATTATTTGATGCAATATTACGGTTTTATTTCGACCTAAAGTAGGTATAAGGCAAAGTTATAGAAGATGGGTTGCGTGTTATATATCTGGATTACCATTTATAAACAGATAATTGTCGATGCTAGTTACTTTCACAGAATCGGATAATAGAAAAAAATGTGTGACCGTGCAGTTTTATTACAATTATTACAAATTTTAATATAATTAGTGTAGATATGTTGCCTGAAAAAAAATGGAAACATATGAAAAATATTTTTTTTTAATAATTAAAAAAGTATGGTCCAGGATTTGTTTCGGCAACCCACTTTTAATATGATCGCTTATATACTTACTCAACTATAAAATATGTTTTATTCTATTATCAGCTCGGTGTAGGTAGATGTAGGTTCGGATCTTTTATTATACCGTTACCGTGCTGATGTTGCTTTTTTTTTGAATGACTAATGTGTTTTTTTTTTGAATGACTAATTGCCAACCTCGCGGTTTTTACAACTTCACCGGGCTTTACCGCTGAAGTTGCACTGAACGCGTAGACGTTACTTATAACCTTACGCGTGTCAGTCAAAATTAAAACTTACGACTTTTGTTAAAAGATCTTACGCACCTGAGCGTGACTGAAATATCACGTTACGGCGGTATTTACGAGTATGTTTATTAATGATTATGAGTATGTTTATGCTCCCGGGTCGGGCAACAAAAAAATATGGTTTTTTCAATTTTCTAATAAACAAATGGGACGGGATTGGATGTGTGCCCGGTTGGCGATAGGCTTGCCACCTATCGCATTGTGTGACTTATTGTCTTCGGCTAGTCGTAGGTGCCCTGGTTGTGCCTCTGCCTACTGCCTACGAAGTGTGTGTGTGTGTGTGTGTGTGTGTGCGTGCGTGCGCGTGTGCGTGCGTGCGTGCATGTGTGTGTGTGTGTGTGTGTGTGTGACAACTCTCAAATAAATTATCCGATTTCAATTCGGAGATCTTTATTTATTTTAAAGCTAACGTGATTTAAATTTCGTCGGATTGTCAATTTTTTTTAATTTTATGACTATTCACTACCAGTTTTCACACAGTCTTCAAGAGGTACGGACGAAAACGAGATATATGTAAAAACAAGTTTAATAAGCAAAGCATGTCTATCTTAAATTATCCCAATCCTTGGTTCATATCTGTAACGTCTCACGATTTGCCGTTTAGCGTTACTCAGGGCTGATTAAAATTTAATCAAGCGTACAAAGGCTTATGTTGCATTTTTGTTAACCCCTCGATTTCGTTCACTCAGATTTAATTAATTTTGTAACGTTCTTCCGTCGTGTAAATAACGTTTTATGCTCGTAGGAACGTCTTATAAAGGTTGCTTTCAAGATCAACATTATAATTGCTTGGGTTCGGTGATGTTCAAAGAATATGACAGAAGATTGATAAAACTGAAACACAGTGCAAATATAGGTAGTTGTAGGTATTTGCGGAGATCTATGTTGACATTTTATATCGAACTAATCGGGTGCTTAGGGTGGTGTAAAGAGGTTCCGTAACCGACTGAGGTCGACATTCCACGTTCAAATCAGTTGGGGATTTATGAGGTCAGTGTCGAGTGAATCCGAAACCAGCGTATTTGTGTGAATGTTATCCTAGATCTACATTCATTCACATTCCTGTTACGTAAGTATCTTATTGGTCTATATCGTTTCCGTGGTCTAGCATGCTTGTATAGTACTTGACGACATTAAGAGCTGGGCTCGATTGTGCAGTAAAAATAAATTGTGTTATTACAATTTACTAATAAAAATAGCATTTCGCGGGATGTCTGAATGTACCAATTTGGTGATAGGCTTGCCATCTATCACACTGTGGGATTTAGTGTCTTCAATTTGTTGTGTTCACTTTGTCTTTACTTTTTATTTATCAACCTTTCATCAGCCCTTGTCAACAAAATATGCCTGTTTGCTCAATCTTGTCATTACCATTTTGAAGTAGTATTTATTTTAATAAGCGAATCTCTTTTCAGTTGCTTAAGCTTTAAGTTTAAATCTTACCTTTTGCAGCCTTCTATAACCCATACTATTTATAATATTATACATGCGAAAGTATACCTGCCTACAAGTCCAACATTTACCGAGGGTTATTATTAATTTTATTTGTTCAGATTTTATGTTCGTCCCACCAAAGTGGTCATTTTCTGATCATCTTAGTAATACAAAAGTATCTTCACGACCATATCCCCGTAGAGGTAGGTAGAGGTACAACCAGGGCAACCACGACTAGCCGAAGACACTAAGTCCCACAATGCCAATCCCGAGCAACATTTTTTTTAAGAACTTTCACTAACCCTCCACAACACTTATATGAATTTTAGGTAAGACGTATCTTACTTCAGGTTTGAAACAAAAAACTGCACTGAAATCGGTCCACCCGTTTAAAAGTAATTATGCTACTAGCAGACATACACAGACATGTTATACTTATAACACTCGTCTTTTACTCTTGAATGTTAATAAAATATCCCGTATGCAACGCTCTGACTTTGACAGATTGTTATGTCAATTCATATGCTATTACAACTTGATCAATGAATGCTTTATGTACGCAACATTTTGAAATTTACGTTGGTATATAGTACCTATAACGAATGTAATATCTATACATACACACGGACATATCAAACTTATAACGCTCCTCTTTTCCGTCAGGGGTTCATAAATAAGTTCACGTCCCTGTCTTCCTGCCAATTTCTAATAAAACTAGAAATGAACTAGTAATATATAGACCGTATGTTGTTATATAAATCAAACGAACATGGGATGATACTGAATATCAATAATACCGTACGTTCTTTTTATGAACTTTCATATTCTTTATGTTTCACGGAAGATGAGCATCCCGAACTGTAACATGTTAATGAGTTGATT
Source organism: Calephelis virginiensis (assembly GCA_002245475.1). Lineage (NCBI taxonomy): Eukaryota > Metazoa > Arthropoda > Insecta > Lepidoptera > Riodinidae > Calephelis > Calephelis virginiensis. The sequence goes on from NJDC01001079.1 coordinate 39,623, forward strand.
CACATTCTACTAAACTTCGAGAGCCACTGATCTAGATGATACATGACTGAGCTTGTTGATTACACAAATACATAATTTCCTCTTTTAGTTCGTTATTAAAATGATGTTTATTTTGAAAGGCTGCCATATAAACATTTCGCACTTCAGGGAACATAAAATAAAATAAGATAGTAAAATTAAGTAATAATGTTTGTTATTTTATTTAAAAACAAAATGTAATTTAACAATTGCAGAATGTTATGTTTTAAATTCCATAGCACCACAATAGATACATATCTCGCCTTAAGAATCCAAGATAAATCAAAGGTAGTATTTTCACATTTACTTTAAAAACAGTTTTTTACAGAGAAATAAATAAATTGATTTATTGTAAGAAATATTGGGCTCAACAGACAAACTAAAATTATGCGTTGTTATCCGGTTGTGGTGTCACACCTTTTTCGCTAATAAGTTTATTTTCTACGAAACCCATAAAACGACATTGACGAGCACAGAATGGCGAAAGAGATAGGGAAGGTTGAATTTATATTTTGGTTTTTACCACCGGATTGATACCACCATCGATCCGGAGTGTATGCAGTTTTTTCTATGGAATTTATTATTAATATAAAACCATTATTCGTTCAATTTTTTTTAAAACCCACTGTCAGAATTTAAAAATATGGTAAAACATTTTTAAGGAATACTGCTAAGTCTAAATGAAATAAGTTACAATAAATTATCTAATTTGTTTTCCTCCTCACACGGGAATTATAGATAAACAGTAATTAAATATGGACAATTAATCGTCATTCGTCACTGCAATAAATTTTGTTCGATTCTGTTTAGACATCAATTTTATTTTAACTACTATAATAGATAATAATTTTGTCTACCTATAAAGAAAGCACAACACTACTGCTTCATAAAAATAAAATTGCAAGTAAAATTAATAATAACTGAAATACTAATACAACAGAAATTATTTATGCTAAAGGAATATTTTTAGTGGATTATTGGACTCTCTTTATATCTACAAATACCGCACTTAAAAAACTATTTTTGTGGCATTTTAAAATAACAAATTTAGTTGAGGTTATGAAACAAATACAAGCATAAAAAGCTCTACAATCCAGTATTATTAAAAAAAACATTTTTTTCTAACCAAAATACATTGTTTTGGCATTCAAACTTTCCTACCAAATAACCACAAACTAATAAGAGAATTAGGTACACGTTCAGTTGACATGATAATGGAAAAGAGAAACGGCAAATAGGAAGTGAGATACCAATATCCCCCAGTACTTTCAGCGCAACGTCTTTTGTTATTATTATTTTCTGTAATCCAACAGTGACACCAACTTATCTTTTTCAGTAGTAACAATCGGAACTGAAATGCTATGTTGTGAAACGTCATTCCGCTGGCAGTTTCTAAAGTATGAGAAACTCAAGATGAAATTCCAATATTATTTTATATTTTTTTTGTCTAGTTAAAATTTTCAAGTAGAAACACTAAAAGTTACACTACCAATGCAATTTACTAAACAGAAAGTTGGTAACACTGTAACTGAACTACAATTTAATAAAGTTTAGAAGATTTGTATTCGACTGACCATAAACAATCGATGGAGATATAGCGCCACCAGGTATGGATTCAGAATTCATAATAATAAAGCGATTTGAAACTAAAATAAGTGACCGCATTCGGGAAAGGATTTTTAATTAAGTCGTCAAGCTCACCAGAACAAAAGAACTCGTCGCTTTGTGATCCAAGAAGTTAATTATCATTTTGCCTGTCAAGGTTTTGTCTCAAGGGTTATTGTGATTATGAGCTTATTTTTTAAGTCTTTTCATCTTAATTCAATTATAATAAGTTGACGACTTTTTTGCACTGTGTTTGCATTTCTTATCAATTAAGAGATATCTGCTAATATTACCTACATATTCTGTACAAAGGGGCTCTAAAGCTTAGTTAGCTAAACAAGTGTAAATGTACAATTGAGTAACAAGTTTAAAGTTTAAATTTATTTGTCACCAAAGTTAGAACTTGAAACTAAATGAAAAAAAATGTATTTTCAGTTAATCTCTCGTTTGTAACCTCTTAAACTCTCGGGAGCCGGTAATTGAGAGAAAGGGGTATTTGAAAAATAAGGCATTTCTTTGAATCTTATTGAAATTATGGATGATTCCAAGTGAATAAAGTTATTTTTGATTCTGATTCTGATTGAGTGTAAATCATTTGTAAAAACATATTATTATATCTTTGTAAATACTTAACTTTAAAAACTTTTCTTAATACAAAACTTTTTATAGGGAAAAGTAAAAAAAATTAAAAATTAAAACATGATTTCCTGCTCATATGTTTTTTATGTTGTGCTCCTTAGAAAAGAGCCTAACATCTCGGGCCATACTGCCACTTTTTTTTCAAACTTTTCGTCTGAGAGTACGTTTATTAAACTGCCTAATACAGTAAATTTTTGATGCATCTTGTTAATAAAGTAAAAAAAAAAACGTATCTTCACGCCCATATCGCTGAAGAGGTAGGCAGAGGCACAACCAAGGCACCCACGACTAGCCGAAGACACTAATTCCCTCAATGTAATTGGTGGCAAGCCTCGCCATCCACGCACACATCCAAACCTGGGCAACGTTATCGTTATTAGAAAATTAAAAATACAAATTTTCTAGTATTTTAAGTTTCCCGACCTGGAAACAGAACCTGAGACCTCAAGAATTTAAGTCCGACGTCGGACTGCTAGACCACAGAAGCGATATATTAAAATGTGTCAGAATACAAGTTTAAAAAAATAATTTAAAAAAGTACCTAATGCTTAAATGTTTTACGTCCAACAATGTTAGAGGCAAGATAGTAGGTATCTACTATCATGCCTGTGTGTCTTGAAAGATTTAACTTAATTACTTACCAATAAAACTCTTATGTAGGTTTTGACTAATCAGCCATTTTTTAAGTAAGCGTATGTTAAACATTACGACAATGTCACCGAAGTACCCTGTTTCGGACCCTTATGAGGCTGAGCACGCATTACGTTAATTAAACGAAGGGATGTTAAAAAGCGTACGTGGAATAACTTCCGTATTACAGGACACGATAAAAATATACTTACTTTCTGCATTGAAATTAGAAAGCAAGGCTTAGGCCCGGCACATACATTCGGAACTATGTTATGGGATTCCGTTAAAATAAAATTCGAATGCAGCGAGTCTATACAAAAAATGTATGGAGCTAGCACACACTTTCGGATTGTGGGACACACAGATGTAAAAGGATTTGTATGGACGATACTCTCGTTTCGGAAGAACAAAATCGGACCATATCTGCTCTAATATATTAAATATTTTATTATTTATTTTTATAACACGTCTTAACATCAGTTTTTAAGAGAGACTTACTAATTTAAAAAGTAACTATTTCGCTAATGGCGGGAGACTTAATTATTTTTCTATTTTGACTTATTTTAACACTATGAACTACTCAAAGCCATTTTCATCTGTCTCGAATCTACAATTTTGTTTTATAAACTACCAATGAGCAGATTTAGGGTTCGGCTAAAGTAACGACTGATTAAAAGAAAAATATTTAAAAAGACGATAACAGATTTCAACAGAACTAGGTAAATTCGTTGAAATTTTGCATAAAACTGCAAAAAAAACTGTCTTCGATTTCAATAAGTCGTCTTTCTGTTGCCCGAGACCTAACATTCCGGTCTCAGGTTGGCAACTCTCCTTTGGCGTGAATTTTTTAGCATCAACAATCCGTTTGCTTGTTTGCCTTCCAGTGTCATAAAAATACAATAAATATTGTACACAGAAATAACGTGTATTCTTCAATTTTTTTGGAATACTTCTATCATAACCAAACTTAAGGGAGTGGGAACTCTTTGAAAGTAGGTACGCTCTTTCTGTAAGTATAAAAAAAATAAATGAATTTTCAAATAGGTTCAGAAATACTCCTTTTTTGAAAATCGTTTTACAAAAACGTATTACAAAAAATACTCCTTTTTTGAAAATCGTTTAAAATCGTTATAGTTACGAAAATAAAGGAACTTTTATTGGGAATTTCACCTTAAAACGGGTTTCATAAAAAATGATAATGATATGATAAAAAGATTCCATTAATTTTAAAGTTAGGATATTAAAATTGTACGTCCACTCTGACTGTAATAAGAAACTGACTTTAATATAAATAAAAAAAACTTATGAGGTGTCAAGGGACACCCGGATGGAACGAAGTTCTCTCTCCCCCCTCTCTCTCTCTCTCAATCTCTATTAATCTCTATCTATAAAGACAGAGAAACATGAAAAAAAATGAAAAATAAAAAAAATTAAAAAATAAATACCAAAAAGAAAAAGAAAAAAAAAACAAACATGCGCAATCCGCAAAGCTTACAATAGCTTACTATAGTAAAAAGTGTCGTTATAACTTTTCGTAAGATTTTTTCCGTCTAGCCTCCTTTCACAACGCGCAATAAGGAACTTCGTTACAAAAACAATCACGGTTTAGTGCTGAGCGTAGTAATTCACAGGAATTTCCTATCACACGAAAAATAAATCAGTTTTGGTTTGATTTTCATTGTTTGGAAAGAAACGAATTATTTGTAAAGTTT
>NJDC01001079.1:52762-65886 GCA_002245475.1 Calephelis virginiensis
TTTTCCGGATGAAATTTGTTTCTAGGTCTTCAATTTAATAGAAATGAATACCTGTTTTGCCTTAGCACACGAATTGTAACATCAGAAAGATTAGCTTTAACATTTATGCAATTAGAGAAAAAATATGAAGTGGAATTTATAGTTTCTCGTGATATTATAGCTGCCAAAGCGTTTTGGTCGCTTACATTATTCTATCAGCTAAAGTGTATAATACACATAGCAGATGCGGCGTCTAAACGTACGCTAGACTAGTTAAAACCACGTTTAAGTTAATTATAATTTCTAGTAGTAGTTATTGACATTATACGTGATTACACAAAGAAAAATATTTGAGACATTTATTTTTAGTAATTGTTCTACGTTTGAGTTAAATGTACTCAAACTATAGAAAGAAGAATTTCACTTCAAACAGGTTTTTACATATATTCCTTTTTCCTTTCGCCGACGTAGCTCTAACTATTTGAGCCATTGACAATTCAGATTAAATTATTTTTTTTAATTCCTTTCTTTCATGACGTCAATGATTATCCATACTAATTATTAATGCGAAAATCTGTTTGTCTGTTACTCTTTTACGGTCAAACTCATTTACTAATTTTGTTAAAATTTTATATGTATCTTGTCGCCTAGCTTATGTTCAATCGCCTTTGTGGTCTAGCGATCTGGCTTCGAACTTGACTTCTTAAGATCTTTCATTCGATCCCTGGATCATTCAACAAAAAGAAACAGAAAATGCGTGTTTCCAATTTTCTATTAAAAATAACCTTTTAAGAAAAAAATACTTAAAAAATAATTGAATGTGTGTCCGGTTGACGATAAGCTTGCCACCTATCACACACTGTGAGACCTAGAGTCTTAGGTTAGTCGTGGGTGCCCTGGTGGTGCCTCTGCCTACCTTTTCGTGGAATTGGGCATGAAAATACATTTTTTCATGGATCTAGTTAATGTTTCAAGATCAAACATAGGCTTTTTAAAAAACCCTCCTCTAAAGGATTCTGATAGGGATTGAAAAGTTGTAAGGATATTGAAACTATTCTACGCTGACGTAGTCGCGGGCAAATAGCCAATGTCCTATAACTACATATGACGAGAAAAATGGTTTCAAGTTCTGTTTGAGGTGATTATTTTTGTTTTAGCACTTTGCCTTGACAAAAAAACTCCATAATGACTTAAAAATAGAAAACTAAATACCAAAGGAAACAAGTGTTAAATCTACATCCATAGTTTTGTCCTGATGACAACTTTGTCAAATAAACCACTACGTAATAAGTACATACGTCGCAATATTTAACTCCTTAGTCCTAGAGAGCTTAGGATCTAGAGAGCTTTTTCCTATTCTGTAAACCCATGTTTTATCAAACTAGTTAATTCTTTTAAATGAAATTTACATAATAGAAATAAATTACATTCGTTTGTGTAAAAGCGCAGGAAAAAAGTAAGTGCATTCAAACCCCGAAAAGATACAACCACTACCTACTCAATAAAATATACGATACCAAATACAATTAAAAACGATAACAAAATAAATATGAACCAATCAAATATAACATATCCCCGGACTAATAGTACACATTAAATCTGTTACGAATATATTATACTTGTTGGTCCGGCTCAGCTAAGTAGAATAGGCTGTCTGCCTCTCTGCCAAAGAGCTCGTAAGAGGCGAGCACTGGTAACAATATGGGTCGTCATTAACAGCCCCCGGTGATACAGTCCTGTGTAGCAATTCGCCCGGGTATGGCTTCACCGCCTTACCTATTCCTACCGCCGTAATGCCTCTGTCATGTTCCGACTTCGAGGGTAGAGTAACCGGTAGATTTGCACAATAGGCCTAACATCCTGGCTAGGGGGGCAGCGACGTATAAAAACCATCTATGGTGTCTATAGGCCGTGGTCATCGTTTACTATCAGGAGACCCGTGTCGCTGACCTCTCACATAAAAAAATAAATAATAAATATATATAAAAGTTTAATAAAGACAACTAGACTACAAAATGCTGACATACAGATATTCATCTCACAAAATCTGGTCCCGTCAGGAATTTAAACCCGAGCCTCACAGTTGGTAGTTGGCGTAAGGCATTTTCGCTAATCCTTCGACCGAAGAGGCTAATATTAATATAACATTTAGATTTAATAATTTTATTTAGTAGAAACCTCCTCTTGAGAATGATTAACACAACAAAACAACATTAGCGAAATCATCATATATCTTTAATTCAGGCGTCATGTGACGGCTAAGGAAAGTAAGGTATGTGAAAAACTATCTTTACATTCATATACTTACCCCAAGAAGTGGGCAAAGGTACAACCAGGACACCCACAATTAGCTGAAGACACCAAGTCCGATAATGTCGTATGTGGGAAGCCTATCGTCAATTGGACATCTATCCTCGACTGGAATTTGGACTTCACTTTTTGAGGTCCCGGATTCGATCCCTGGATCAGGCAACAAAAAAAGAAGATTTTTTTTCGATTTTCTAATTACAAACAACGTTGCCCAGGATTGAATATATACCCGATTAGCAATACGCTTGCCATCTATAACGTTGTAGGACTTGGTGTCTTTGGCTAGTCGTGGATGGCCTGGCTTCTGCTACCCTCTTCGCGGATACGGGCGAGTCGATACTCATAAATTATCCAATCCCGGCAACGCTATTTTTGTAAAAAAGAGAATTAGATAAAATGTTTTAATTTGATAAAAGCAATTACTGCCAGCGCCTATTGGATAGCTAAATAAACTAAAATATCCATTCATTCGGATGGTCTAAACGCAATTGTGGCAGTAAATATATTCGCTTAAGGCTAGTGAATTGGTAACAAGCAACAGATTTTGTTATTTTCTTATTATGCTTAATTATATTTTAACTCACAGCGAATGGTTTATCTATATATTAAATACGTGATGCCAACACTTTGGACCCCTTTTTACGAAAATTGCGCGAACGCAGGAGCATAACATTTGGCAAGCTTATAGTTTATGTATAGGAGAAGTGCAGAACGATAATATTTTTCAATAATAATGCTTATAAAGTACAATCAATAAATAAAACATTACCCACACTAACATGCATTTGACACACACAAACAAATATATTGATGATAACGATAAAAATCACAGATGGCGCACTAACTATTCATAAAGTTTTGTAGTTGGTCTTGAGAAATGAAGATGGCGTTCTTATCAAAAAGGTCGAATTTCGACCAACGGGCGACCACTAGTCAATATAAAAGAACTAATAAAGAGAACGAGTAAATACGTAATCGATTGGGATACTATTGGGATTTCATTCTCTGTACAGTTCGCGCCAAACTTAACCGTTACTCGCGTGAAATTGAGACAGTAGTCTGGCGCAAGTACAATCGAGTGCAAAAATCGAATGGCGATTTTAGGAGCTAGTTCAAAAACATGTTTTTTTTAGTATGTTTGTTGTTGTAGTTTAGTATTCGGAACGTGCACGACAATGGCCACCTTGTAAACGCAACTTAAGTGGAGTATGTAAAATAGTAGATTGTAACTGCATCATATTTTTTGTAAAATAAAATATAATAGAAACACTATAAACAGTGTTTTTATAAACATTTGTTAAAAACAATTAAAGGGAAAATGGAAGTGATTTCAGGAACTGATTTTTAAAGTGTAAAAGGTTTAATAAGCTTCTGAATTAAATGGATTCTGAAAATGTGAATCCAGTTTTAATTTTCAATAAAAATATAGAAACTAGTCATGTATTAAAACCGTACATTTCGTCATAGGTAATTTTGTTAGTAAAAATTCGAATTTACTAAATATGTAGCATTTCATATTCATGTATTGTTGTTGATGAATCAGCAAATTCTCATTTTGATATTTCAGCAGACAATAGGGCTTTCACTAAAAACAAATATTCTATAACATTTATTACAAAAAAAGTAAAAAAAAGGTTGTGTGTTTATCAAAATACCGATATTAATTTTATAATATTTACTTATTATAAAATACTACTTTTTATAATACAAAACAAAAGTGTTTACGCAATTGTATCCAAACAAAAAGACGAATGAATAAACATGAACGAATACGAGCAAAAGCGCGGTACGCTCCCTTACTTACCTCCGCGCATATCCCCGCCGATACCTTGAAATAAGTTCTACGCAACGACATGTTTACTACTTAAGAGGCGCATTTAAGTTTTTCATGAGATAATCTAATAGTAGGTATAATTTTAGTTAGATGTAATAAGAATTTAATTAACGGCGATAAGTGTATTAAATTACTGAATTTATAATACCTATTTATATTGAAAGAACTTAATCGTTTGCTTTAGATCCTAATCCTAAACATGTAATATCATTAGAAATAAAAAAAAACGTACAAACCCTTTGAATTTCAATTTCAAGAAATTGGAAAAACTTGGGACACGGAAGTGATAATTGGACTGTATCCGTTATTACCCGCTATAAGCAACGAGATAAAATATCCGCGACTTTTATTATCTTTATAATATCATGAAAAATGTGTTAAGTGGAATTGCTTCCAAAAAGATAACTTCGCGGTTTCGAGAGTCTTGGAAATATTGTCATTGGATTATTGTTTGAATTATCTTTATTTTTGTTTTTTCTCGTAAAAATAAATATCTGAAACTGTTTAATTCCTTAAGTTTATTACCATAATGTGAACCGGTTTGAAAATGCAAAAAAGTGCAATCTAACGCTGACTAAAATCAAACATTTGGGCGATTGATTGGTAGAACAAAAAAAGGATTTACTCCTGATACAAACACACTTGCGGAAAAAGATTATTAAATTGCAACATTACTAACTTCCTCTCTGTATCACCTCCGGTAAAAAGATTACTGACTCAGCATTATTGCCGCAATAGGGATTGCAACGACGATTTTTTATCAGCGCCTCTGAAATATAGGAGTAGGGGCTTATATATTACATTTACAAACATAATTTCGACCTATTTGAAAAGTTATATTCACAAATTTATTACCTATAGATATTGTTTTATAGAAAAAAATATCAAAAACAACAGAGATTAGTATTTAGGAAATTGTTATAAAAACTTCAAAATGTGATTCAATAACATACTACGATGCAGCGTATTCCGAAAATGGCGCGGACGCAACATCCAATAGCAGAATGGATTAGTTAGTTGGTATGTAAAACGCCATTTCATAAAGATCTATTAAAAAATAATGTGCACTGTACATTGTACGAGGTGTAGTTGAATTGGAGTGTAGCCTTTTTACACTGTTTTAACAATAAGTTTCAGTTTAAACATTATTAGTATAATGTATAGCCAACTTAGCTGTTTAGTTATCAAAATTGGAACTAATACTGTTATAAATATATAACATAAACCAATACTAATTTATCTCGTGAAACATAATCCCGCTGTAGGTTTTCCAAAATGTGAAGTCCGAAAAATATTTTTTCTAAACTGAATTTTTTTATGTTTTCTTTTATTTCATCGCTATTTCCTATCTTCAGTTCTTATACAGAAACGACAAACTTCACACTAGTGACGCTCTATATTGATACTGATACCTTTGCCGCATTGTAACTAAGTAATTGTTATCATTTTGCCAATTGATTAATCTTGCAATAAGTATCCATTTAAAAATAAAACAACAAGTATATTTAAGCAACAATTACCATTTTTATTAGATGACCTACTTCATCGTGTGACTTTAACCATTATAAAACCTTCCTGAATACAATTTTCATGTCCAAATGATATCAATTTCGTGATATAAGTGATATTACGAAATTGTCATCAATTTGTTACACTTAAACGGGTTTTTTAAACTACGCGTAATCTGTAGTTCAAAACTCATTCTGTCTTATTAATAAACGTGGCGTAAATTACTCTAAGGTTTAACCATGGATTGTAGTCCTCATTACAATGTGATACAGACTATAATATCAACTTAATTTTACACCGACCTTAGTCCATTTTTCCTAATAAGACGGATTATGTTTAAAACCTTACACTGTTGCAGTACGTATTAAATTTCCTTGGTGATTATTAAAATAAAAGCACGGTACATTAAACTCAATCAGTTTAATGTTCTCCTGGAAGCTTTGTCTACGTGCTGCGGTTCAGTATTGTCATGGGCGCGTGTTACAGGGAGCTGATGCATGTTCTTATATATTACAACTAGCGACAGCCCTATTACTTTGGTTAATGATTTCAGAAGTGGGATTTATTTTTTTCTTGCTTTACTTTAAATGAAATACTTATAGTTCTATAAATATTTTGACAACCTTAAATAGAGGGAGATTAATAGCGTATTTTTATAAACATAATTTACCACTTAAGGTATAAATCTGTAAGTTTAGTTTCCTTGAAACTGTGTAAATGTTTACATATAAATGTTATTGGTCCCGCGTCCATCACATATAAAAAATTAAGCTGTAACCAACATGTTGATTTTATAATAAGTAACATTATGTAACTCTAGGTACTTATATAATAAGCGACATTGTAAACTTGTTTATGGTTCGAATAAAATAAAATAATAAAAAAAACCTTATGATGTAAGGGACTGATAAAATTACTTAGGAGCTATTACTATAATATTCCTGATAATGACGAGTTACAGGAATAGTCAAAGGAGTGTTGTTCCGTATTGCCAGTAGAACCCTTGTATCATGTATTATAATTTGAGTGTAGTGGCTCAGCCATAAATATAAATAAATAAATCATATAAGGCGTAAAGTATTCAACGCGATGTAGGATCACCTAAAACTCGAGCACCTTGCATTGTAGCAGCATAAAACATTCGACGCTATCAAGTGTCGAATATTTCTTGGCTGCCACAATACCAACAAAATAGGATTTAACTTAAATAAGTATCCTGATTTACAACGTAATCCTCTAGAGGAAGGCAGAGGTAAGTTAAAAATGGCACCTACGAGTTGCCGAAGGCACTACGTCCTAAATTATGATAGATGCCAAATCTTTTGCCAACGATGTATTTATGCAATCCCGGGCGACGTTATATTTATTAGAAATTGAAAAAAGAAACACATCTTTATAATTTGACCGACCTGGGAATCGAACTCAGGACCTCATGAGATCAACGCCAACAAATAATCCCTAGACCACAGATGAGATTAGCTTAAAACCTCATCCGCATTACAATACAAGAAATTAAACATTCGTTGAACACATGTTTTATTTACTGTATTGTTCTGTATAAAATTAAATTCCCAACCCATAACATGTTGCAATTTCATCCATGTATAGCAAGATATTTGTTTAATTTTAGACTGTTTAGTTAAACAAGCATTTATTTTTTTATAGTAAAGCGAATAAGTGACCGGTGATACAGTTAGTAAGATATGGTTAACACGCCCAACGTTCAATGCCCAACCAATCTTGATAAGTAACAATGAAGAAAAGCTAGGTTTTTTTTGGTATTCTGTCGGTCAGTAACCTGTCACTTTTGATATTTTTAAAATTTTAAGTATTTTAACCAAAAACTCTCGGAAATATTTTTTTGTTATCTTGCATACAGGTTAAGTCAGGGGTTAATTGTTTTTTTTTATTTTGCTAGATTACTATATAAAATATTATAAAGATGTACAAGATGATGACATTTTCTAATGCAATAAACACTAGCATCCCATCCTAGTTTTGCACAGGGACATAAAGTTCTATTACACAAAATAAAACATGCTTTTGAATCTCTATCTATTTAAAATCCACTTAAAAATACGTCTTGAAAATTAAAAGATCTAAGCATACATTGACACAGACAGCGGAAAGCAGTTTTTATAGTTCATAGTATCTTCACGCCCATATCCTCGAAGTGTTAAGCAGAGGCACAACTAAAGCACCCGCGACTAGCCGAAGACACTAAGTCCCAAAATGTGATAAGTGGCAAGCCTATCGCCAATCGGGCACATGTCCAATCCCGTCCAATCCCGGGCAACGTTATTTTCATTAGAAAATTGAAAATACATATTTCCTTATTTTTTTTACTGTTTGATCCGGGGATCGAACCCGTGACTTCAAGAATTCAAGTCCGACGACGGACCGCTAGACCATAAAAGAATCTTAAAAATATTTTTTTTTCAATGAACCTCTGACAAAGCCTATATGTAATATAGCGAGAACCAACTCAATAATGTCAGCTTTTCGTCAGTTCAAAAGTTATGATAACACAGACACACAGACACACACACACACACACACACACACACACACACACACACACACACACACACACACACACACACACACACACACACACACACACACAAACAACATAAGCGTGTGTGGTAACAATTCCATTGGCTAATTGGCCAATTCCATATCTAAGGTAATCTAAAAAAACATATTTTTTGTCGCATGACCTCATGAACTCAAGTCCAACACCTAGACCGCTAGAACACTGAGACAGATACTTAAAAACACATTTTACAAAAATAATGAAACGGTGCAAGTGTATTCCTATGTAAAATATTACATAATGGAGTTTCAGTAAGTGCCAAGAATAGAAACTATTCACTGTTTTGTTAAAGATTTAAGAATGCAGATTGTTGTGAAACTATTTTAAATTAGAGGAAAAAACAATTTTACAATCATGCTAATTTTAATGTTGGTATTTTATTACCATTAATGTTGTTCAATGGTTTCTAAGAAAAACTCTAAAGGTTTTGGCGTGGGCTGAATATACCTACCTACTTGCGAAGGTTGTGCCAAATAACAATTAAAAAAGAGTATCTTCACGCCCATATCCCTAAGAGGTAGGCAGAGGTACAACCAAGGCACCCACGACTAGCCGAAGACACTAAGTCCCACAATGTGATAGGTGGCAAGCCTATCGCCAACCGGGCACAATTCCAATCCCGATCAATATTTTTTTAAATTAGAAAATTTGACAAATCCAATTTTCTTTCTTTGGCCGACCCGGGATTCGAACCCAGGACCTCATGCAGTCAAGTCCGATACCCGGACCGCTAGACCACAGTTTAACATTTATCTCAATAAATACCAAAAGTCTTTTACTGTGGAAACCATATACATTACTTTGCATGTAAAAGCATGTGTTTTCTTTGATATCTAAATACAAAACAATTTAAATATAATATCATGTAACGTTTAAAAAATAAATTTACACATTGATCTAAATGTGTAATACTTGTAATGGGAACACTCGTTCTCCAAAACTATAAGTTTATTATAATAAATAAATTATAAGCTATTTAATTGTGTATTGTCAACCTAGGACTTCTCGGGTACCTACATCCATCCAAATTTGCATTGTATATCTGCTTTTGAGTCTTCTATGTGCCATTATTCCTACATGACCGAACCAGCGGAGCATACCCTTTCTTGTCTTAAGACCAACACTTTCCTTCAATCCCACTTTTTCTCGGATCTCATTTTTGCTAATGCGGCCAGCGAGCGTTACACCACAGATTTTCCGTAGCGCTCTCATTTTCATCTCATTTATCCTGCTTTCAAGCTTTTTCTGACATACCCAACTCTCGCTTCCATACAACAATGTTGGGATAAACACAAAATTATGCAAAGCGAGTGTAGCACTTTGACTCAAAACCTCGCTTTGAAATAGCTTCCCAGCGCTCCGTTCACACATTCCTTACTACATCCGCGGTGTACCTTTTATCCTTGCTGAAAGCACTATCAATATATTAAATTCATTTACTGGTTTCAGCACTACATCACCAACTCTTACATCTATTCTAGCTGCTTCTACAAATTGTGCAAAATAACATATCAATTTAAGTATTTCCCATGTATTTCCTATAATTGCTATCCGTTAAAACGTTTTGCTTTATCTGAAAAATACTTTACCTATAAGACAAAAGTCCCAGCAGTAAAATGTGAATCGGTGTTACTGACCCAATCATTGCACGATTATTTCACCTATACTAAAGTAGGTGCACGCTATGACGTCCGGTTTTACATTTGCATTACCAGAGATTAGTAAATATATTTGTCTATGGTATTGTGCAAGTGAATCTAATTACGTTTTCGTTTCATTTTTTTTTTAATTAGTCATTAGATAACTTGCCATACTAGTTATAAATATAAAAACTTTGGATATAATGTTTTCGTTAATAAATTTAAATTCAAATTCATTTTGTAATTTGTCAAACCAGCCGTTATAGCGTACCGCGAGTATAGTCTGGTTCCTAAAACAATAAAGGGCCATTAAAAAATGTAGTCGTGCACAATCGGACTCTGCACTTTCTGCAATTTTACTTTTTTTAAAAAAATATTAATCTACGAACGCCTTTAGGGTTGTCACATCCCTACGCTGGCAAAAATTTCAAATTCAAACAAAAACGTTTTCAGTTTAAATACAAAACAATTAAAAGCCCTTTCTTGAAGTAAATACCGCTCTCAAATAGTTAAAACTGTCCGAAATGACGAAGTTTTAACTAAATCTTAACTGTATTGAACGCTGCCTCTGATTATGCTTCATGAATAGTTAAACCCACCGCTAAACTTTTATTCATTTGTTATGAAATTGCAGCTTACTTATAACTTTAGTTACTGTTAAGGTTTTTGATGAAAAGAATTGTAAATTTCATAGTTCACGTATAACTAATACTAAAGCAAATACAGTAAGTTAAAAATTCTGCTATTAATAATAGTAATATAATAATAAGTTTTTATTGCAAGCAAAAAATACCCATAAATCACAATAAATGTTTTTTTAACAATTACAGTAAAAATGTACAAATTAAAGCGATTTAACTGGTCACCACGTTGAGGTCTCCAGTGTAGGTGATGGCATCATAGAGTCATGAGGCTAAGGTAAAAGTAAATAGGTATCAGAAGGATAATAATATACCTACAAGTGGGAATATTAAAGAGGAGATAAAATATTAACACGTATATCTTCCAGTTTTTAATGTCCACTGACTTACATGGCGGACGCAGTCATTTTTAGGTTACATATTTCTCACACTACAAGTTCATAATAAATGTATGTGTGCATCAGTTCGATGCACTTTCATGGCGGATGTCCTTATCAGAAAATATGACACTATTTTGTAAATTTGTTTGTGTCCTTTAATTTTCCTTTTTCTTGTTTCCTTTATTCTTTAAAGTCATTTGAAAATCCTAATGAAAGTGTTTAACCTCAAATAGCTTCGAGATGCAAAAATGTTCGATTTTTTGAAATGATGCGGAAATTCACTGCAGCTTGCTCTGTGTGGTCGCCGGTTGACGCTATTTTTGCAGTGCAAATATTACATGCTATGTGCATATTATATGGATTTATTGGTATGAAATAGCTTGTAATACAACAAGTAAATACTTAAATGTATTAACTGTTGAAAATTAAAAAAAAGTATATTCACGCCTATATCCCCAAAGCGTGGGTACCCTGGTTGTACCACTGCCTACAGTGACCCACGATTAGCCGAAGATACCAATTCCCACAATGTTATAGGTGACAAGCCTATTGCCATCCGGGAACAATCCTGGCAACATTATCATTATTAAAAAATTGAATATATTTTTTTTGATACCCGACCCGGGAATCGAACCCGGGACCTCAAGATATCAAGGCCGACGCCAAACCGCTAAGCCACGGCGGTTTCAATATTTTATGTCAAATTATCGAACTACATTTTTAGCACAATCACGCTGAACAAGCTTTCAGCAGAAGAAAAATTACAGCACAAACGCACCCCAAATACAAGGTTCTTTGTTTTAAACGTTGTCATTTAGAAAAAAATGGTGTCCTGATTCCTAAATGTAATATAAAAAAATATAATTGTAACAAAGTCAATTTGCAACGAAAATACAAAAATGTAAAACTAAATTGAATGAAATCCTGTTTCGAAAGGTTGTTAAAAGATTGCAACTCTAGCATGAAGTTGAGCTGTAAAATATAAATTTATAATAAAATTCGAAGCGAAGCCATTTTTCACACAATTTATTGCATTTTTCTATGCATCTACATCCTAGCACTGATTGCAAGTATCGCCCCGCGGCCATCTTCATTTTAATGTCTCTTCTGAACAGTATCTGAAAGAAATGAATCTGCAACTGAATATTGTATTTCAACTGCTTTTTGAAAGAATGAGACGCATTCAATAGTTTCTAATGAAAGACGCACTTGTAAATAAGTGTATTATAACCGACATAATGCTAACCGGTATCGTGTTCCGATATAGGCGGCAGATTGAACATATTCGATATAATAATTAAGGCTCAGTAAAGCTGAAATATGCTGATTTCGATTTCGATTTTCGGTTCTCACAAATTGGGTATTTTCCTCCATTTCCCTGGGATTCTATTATCAGATCCAGGTTGGTATCATTTCCTTGGTAGCAATGGGACCACCTCAGAAGTACGCTTCCTAAACAACTAAGAGTTTTTAAAATTGGTTTAGAAATAACGGAGAGAACTATTAAAATACGTGAAAATATAAATGGGAGTCGAACATATAACCTTTTTTAAGTTGTTTAACAACAAGTTAATTTCATGTTTCTTAATTCAAACTATTTAAATATGTTTGTTGGTTTATACTTAAGATTTGCGAGAAAACTCTGAACAATTTTCATTTGTACAAATGAACAAAATTAATGTACAAAAAATTTGGCAACCCTAGACCCTTGAAGGCAAGGCCAGTCGACTCGCACTTAGGCGCTTTATTTTAATTATGTCTTTTAGTATACGAAAGTGAAAAACAATAAAAACCAATTTGTAATATATCCAAGTTAAAATTTATGACACTCATAATTAATTATCTTCTAAGACTTGTAATTAATTACCGAAATGTTTGGAAAGGTAATTAAATACTGCCAAGAATAAGTATTTTGTGGTTAGCTTTGATTTAAATATGATGAAATCTGAGGGTGCGTTTCAAAGTCTAAATTTGAGTACTTATATTGGTTGTACTATACTATTCAATTACCTAAAACTATTTTAATTGAACAATTTATTTAATTATAGAGTTTTTATGTAAGTACATCAAATTTCGTGTTTAATACCGTCATGTTTGTAGACGCACTTAACCAAACTGCATCCGCTTTTTATGAAAATTTTCGTATTTATGTAAATTAAGGCATAAAAATATTCATCGCATCCGCAACGATAACATCAGAGAATGGGATTGAAAGAAAGTGTTATTTTTAAAAGG
>NJDC01001079.1:66145-82443 GCA_002245475.1 Calephelis virginiensis
TTGGTAATAACCTATTAAACTGTACTTGCCCCTTAAGAGCTGCCTGTGCAGAGAGGCTGGTGGTCTATTCTACTCAATGGACCCAGACCAAGACGAGGAATATGCGATAAGGAGTTGCGCGAGAAACGGGAAGCTGAGCGCGCGTTCTGATATATTATGATATATTGATATATACATACGTACATTTTTTTTTGAATTAGAAATTTTGATGTTTATTAATAATATCTTATTATTATACCTAATAGAGTATCTTCACGCCCATATCCCCGAAGAGGTAGGCAGAGGTACAACCAAGGCACCCACGACTAGCCGAAGACACTAAGTCTCACAATGTGATAGGTGGTAAGCCTATCGCCAACCGGGCACATTTCCAATCCCGACCATCATTTTTTTTTATTAGAAAATCGGAAAAATCCAACTTTCTTTTTCTTGGCCGACTCGGGATTCGAACCCGGGACCTCATCCAACACCCGGACCGCTAGACCACAGAGGCGATCTAATATACAATTATATTCGCTAATATACAAGTATATTCGCTCTATCCCCTAAGTGAAATCGATCCGGGTCGCTAGTTGTAATAATTAATTATGAATTGAGTATATATCTGAAGTCCTGTATTCTAAGTCTTTGACGATATCCATTTCAATATTGTATTCTGCTCATTAGCCATGACACATGAATCAATTAAACGGTTGAACGCTTAATTGATATTAATTCAGTTGTGACAGAGTAATGTGATTGCAAATTGTCTCGAATTGGATGCTTTATTTATCTAAATATAATCTTAGACTTCGTAAGAAGTAACACTTTGCTGAGACGTATACTATTACTCTCATTAGGTTTTTGAACACATCCTATAGTTTACAATTCATTGAGTAAGTACTCGTCATTGTGGTTTCCCACTTTGGGTACTTTGCAGAGAAGACTGTAAACTAGCGCAAGAAACTTAAGATCCTTCTGACAACGTATCGTTACTACTTTTGACTCCTACAGTTCCCGACAGAAGATGCAGTGTAATAAGTTTGACGTGTCTGTGTGTTTATCTCTCTTGGGCATCATATTTTTTCACAGAACTTCGATGATGATATTTGTTTGACACCTGATATTATTGACAGGGTTTTTTGCGTTATTTGATACATATTGGTTTATTGGGGTTATATGTTGATGCGAAAGAATCTTCGAGAAACACCTAAAAGAACATTTCTTTGCTATAGATAAGAGTCTCAATACATAGATATAAATTTACTTAAAGTTCATGTTTATTTTTTTAATGTGTTTTATAATTTTTATGTGTTATGTGTAAGTTTATTAAATAGTATATATTTAGTGATTTATTTATTTTTAGATTAGGTCTACTTATTTTATTTATTATTTTCTTCTTACGGATTGGCTGAAAGTAATTTATTTTATTAGAGATAAGCTCGCTTTTGTTCTTTGTTTTATTTACTTGTAAGTATATTTTGTAATACACGTTTTTTGGAGTTAACCATTGTACTTATCCACTGTGTACTTTATGTAACACTTTCTGTTACTTTACTATTTGGTTAGATGTTAACATCTAACAAAATAGGTATTGAACGTTTAATCAAAAAAGTCCTTTTTATCTTTAGTTTCAAAGCCCTGATGATGCTGTAAAAAGTGAAACCGGTTGGCTAGAAAGTAACAGAAAGTGTTAAATAAAGTATACAGTGGATAAGTACAGGTGTTAACTCCAAAAAAACGTGTACATACAATGGAATTCCACCAAGTGCCGACGATAGCAAGTATAGATTCCATATTTTGTAATATTTGTCGTGTACGATAAAGAATTAATAATTATAAGGTTTATTCAAATTTAGATTACTGTAACGTTACATTATAATAATGTAACATGTACATCTAACTTCTTTGTCACATTATCTAGGTACAAAAATATTTGCTATATTAGATATAATTCAAATATGACTACTGAAGATCCATCTTCAAATTTAAAAAAAATACTGCTAAATCATGAGCTACCCTTCAAAAAAGTGAACGATAAAAATCCATCCAAATAAAAAATCCCATCCTTCTTCAAAAGGTACCACCTTGCAATTTGATAATTACATTTTCAAAACATTAGCAAGGATTCCATTGTGGTCCCATAATACATATATAATATCAGAATCCTACAAGTAGTTTAAGTTATACTCAATAATAAACAATATTTTGCATTTTTTGAGTGTAACTCAAAAACCATTAACAGGATCATATTAAAATTTATATGGGACCACTTCAAAATTAGGACCAATCTTTTAAAAAGAACCATTAAAATGGGTTTGCAATTGGCCGGGCAATTGCGTAACAATTATACAAAAAAAAACATATAGTTTAATTGGAAACCTCATCGTTTTTCGGAATTGGCTAAAAACATATCAACGAATTGATAATTTCATCCTTAATAAAAATTAAATTATTTACGTTCTCTAATAAAAAATTAAAAAATGTGCTGTCAATTTGAGAGTTCTCTTTTTTCGGAGTCGGTTAAAAAACATACTTAAGAATCAATAATCTCCTTCTTATTGGATTCGATAAAAATATTTACACCGTCTTAAATAACAAAAATATTACATGGAAGATAAAACCACTAAAACTATTGGAAAGTCTGTTCAAATTGCTGACGATTCGGCTACCAACGAAATCTCTTTACTCGATCATATTCCGTTAAAAGGGAGACACATAATAGCAATATTTACTGCCGCAGATAGGGTCGTTATGTTTTGTGGTTTATATGGGTCTAATATAATAACTGTATTGTATAATTATACATTATATACTAGCTATGATTGTCTATTGTTTGACCGACTCATTGGTCGAGAGGCTAGCTTACACGCCTATCTTCACTCACCAACTGCGAGACTCGAGAACCAAATCGAGACTTCAATTCCCTATGTGGCAGGCATTTGTGTGATAAACATTTTTATGTCTTCATATCTGGATCTGGGTGTTTATTAAATGTATTCTGGCATCTATTTAAGTGCTTACTTCTATGTTTATTTAGGTAATTACCCAATTTTTATTATTTGAGTAAGTAGATCTCACCAGCTACTTTTATCAATTAATTTACATAGACTATTTTACAGAGAGTATTGGCTATTGAGTGGAAAATATCAATTTTATAGACTTGTCCAGCTTCTTCTACGTTCTCTTCATACCAACAACTCTTGACCCTAGTTTCGGATAATACCACAACGATTTGGTCATGAAATGTCAATTTAGATATCCCCGGCTTGACAACATCCATTCACATTCTCGTTGTACCTGTATCTGTTTTGTCAATCTTACGACATTTTTTTACATTTTTTTCACATTTTTAGACTAAAGAATTCTTTCAATCCCACTTTCCTCTGATCTCGCTGTTACAAGTGTAATCGGCGTGCGTATTACTTCAGATTTTCTGCAAAGTTTTCTATTAGACTGCATTTAGCGTACATACTTTTTCATTCATATCTTCACGCCAAGTCCCTTATGAAGTAGGCATAGAGAATCGAGTGCCAGACCTCACGATCCTGACAAACCTTTCTGGCTTCTTTTACATTCACTAAACTTTTTATACAAACACGCCGGTTTCGGAGACTCTTGACACCACCCTCGGATAATAACCGTAATAGTGATCTGATCGTGGAATGTCAACCTTGGTCTCCCGGGGTACCTACATCTATCTACATTCGCATTGTATATCTATCTGCTTTGTCAATCTTTTATCTGTCATTCTTTTCACATGATCGAACCAACGGAGCATGCCCTTTCGCATTTTTAAACGAACATTTCTTTCAATCCCACTCTTTCTCGAATCTCACTGTTACGAATACAGTCAGCGAGCGTTACGCCACAGATTTTCCGTAGCGCTCTCATTTCGATACTTACGATACCACATACTTTTTTTTCTTTCTAGTACAACTAACGCTCGCTTCCAATAGCAACGCTGGGATAAGCACAATATTATGCAGAGTCAGTCTAGCGTTCTGACTCAAAACCTCATTTGTAAACCTCACTGTAACTTACCCAGCGCTCCATTCCTTTACATAAATTTTATCAATTTTCCCTGCATACACTCTCCTTTTTTCATTCGTGGTGTTCCTTCCCATCCTTGCTAGCAGCTGCGGAAAAAATATCATTTTAGTATCAATTTTATTCATTGACGCCATGACTAACCGCTTGGAGGAGCTTGAAGGTTTTCTAATAGTTGATTTGATTTGTGCGATGAACGTCTAGATTACTCTGTTTCACGTTTGCCCGTATTAGTAAATTGGGGACGTAAGGGACTTGGCGTGAAGGTATGTATGTATGTATGTAAATTTATTTAATATCAATAATAAATTGCATAATATACGCGAAGCGAGTGGGGTCATATCACATTATCAGATGGTAACATTTCCACAAGTTATTTGTTATGTTGGTGGGATACCAGAGAAAACAATAATTCAATGTTTATGTACTTTTGTTGACAAACGTCATATTGATATCGAAGTCGGTTTTTGTAGTTTTTCTGAGATTGAATCATTACATAACTTTAACACAATAACAACTGGTCACAACTCAACACCTTAAAAGTACTAAAATTATATAATCTCTCATTGGATCGTACAGAATTTCCGAGGTCTAGTGCTTGCTAACGCTTTCTGTAATTGCCTGTTTAACCTGAAAAGCATTCGATGTTTCTGCTCTTTAAAATAAATCCCCCCGCCCCCTTGTTGTTCCATGTCCACTGGGTAGATTAGACCATCTACCTCACTGTCAGGTAGCTCGTAATAGTTAGTAATAGGTTATTGGTCATTATCAACAAGATCACTAGTCGTAGAGCGGTATGCAACAACTCGCCCGACTAGGGATCCACCTTTTTAACGATTCCTGCCACCATAATGACTTTGTCGTGTTCCTGTATGGTAGCCGACAAACTTACACAATTGGCCTAACATCCCGGCTTTAGGACAGCAACGCATCTATAATACCTGTAATGCCCATAGCCCACGGTTACACGGGACGCTTATTTGACTTGAAGAAACACTCAAGCGTTAGTGTATTATACCATCCAAAGTCGCAGCTCGCAGTATGCCTAATTACATTTAGCAACTTACGAGTAGA
Source organism: Calephelis virginiensis (assembly GCA_002245475.1). Taxonomy (NCBI): domain Eukaryota; kingdom Metazoa; phylum Arthropoda; class Insecta; order Lepidoptera; family Riodinidae; genus Calephelis; species Calephelis virginiensis. Next base: position 71,249 of record NJDC01001079.1, read on the forward strand.
ATTAGAGGTGAGTTAATCCACTCTGAACCGGTTTAAATATTCAGATACCAAAATATTTGAGTCACAGCTGCTGTTCAAGTCAAAATTTTGCAGCTCATGGTTCACTTGAAAAGTTTCGAACTCATGTCTTATCTGAGACCTTGTCTAAAAAGTAATAGTAGCTGATTTAAGTTTCACACGTTGTTAACGTCACGACTAAGTTTTCTTAAAATAAGTTAAGCTGAACTTCCTGCTGTTTCGCAGTTTTGGCTAAACTTTTTGACCGTCGACGCGTTTTGGTTTATGGAGGATAAAGGTAAGGAGAACCGTCTCATACGGGAAAAAGCTTGAAAAAGTGTCCAACTTTCAGCACTAAATAACAGTTCAAAAATCCTCCAGAATGGCGCTAGTGTAGGCACAGGGTATTCAGATATAAATTAAGCAGTTTTTAACTGATTTAAGTATGCTGAGTCAGGAAATTTTATAAAATGATATGTATAAATATAAATAGTATTTACATATTATTGAATAAAACTGCTTAATTCATATCATCTCTCACTCTACCCTCCATATTTTAGTTGAGTTAGTTTTCTATGTCTGCTTCGAAATAACTGAATGTCTCTTTTCAAATCTGTCACGCGTAAGTCAGTAAGTAAATTAGTTGTAATGTCAGAAAATGGAGTTCGGCGTCATCGCTAGAAAAAAATTCCGCAGTTTTTTCGTAATGATTCAATTTCGTGATTACGTGTGATGATATTACTCAATTTTGGTGGCATTTTGTACAATGTTGTTCAGTTAGAATGCATCAAAGAAATTATCCTAAAGAAATTAGTGTATCGTGTATTTTTCGTTGTCCCCAAATCTCACTAAATGAGCTCAAGTAAGAAGGCCACCGCTTTAGTCACGACCCTTGTCATGACTGCCTCTGCCATGAATCGCCTCTGTGGTCTAGCGGTCCGGGTGTTGGATTTGACTGCATGAGGCCCCGGGTTCGAATCCCGGGTCGGCGAACAAAAAGAAAATTGGATTTTTTTTATTTTCTAATGAAAAAAATGTTGGTCGGGATTGGAGTTGTGCCCGGTTGGCGATAGGCTTGCCACCTATCACATTGTGGGACTTAGTATCTTCGGCTAGTCGTGGGTGCCTTGGTTGTACCTCTGCCTACCTCTTCGGGGATATTGGCGTGAAGATACTTTGTCATGACTTTCTTTGACGATTTATGACTAATTTTGAATAACTTAAACCTGAGTTTGTGAAACCGGATAACTTGATGCAAATTTCAACTACACTTATGGCAAAGGCTAACTCCTATGCCAAAAAACTAAAGAAACTGGTCTGAAGATAAAAAGAACTCGAGAACATTATTATATACATGACTAGCTGAACTGGCAGACGTTGTTCTGCTGTGTTTTTTGCTGTGATCCACCCTCATCATTTAAAAATAGATGCTAGCCGATTCTTAGACCTACTCAATATGCTCACAAAATTTCATGAGAATCGGTCAAGCCGTTTCGAGAGAGTACGGTAAGTAACATTATGACACGGGAATTTTATATATAAGATTTCAGTTGTCCCATTTACAAAACAATCTGTTTCCGCTGACAATTGAAATAAAAGTTTTTGAACACAGAAAAGTCACCACCTAAGTAATTCTAACGAATTTTTTATGGTATTATTAAGGTAATAAAAGTCGCAGATATTTAATCTTGAAGCTCATAGCGGGTAATAACAGAAACAACCCAATTATCACCTCGCTATCCCAATTTTTTCCAATTTGAGCCGAAAATGCTTAACTTTATTCAAATGAAGGAGTTATGAAGAAAATTTTATTTCACAGATGTTTTGTTATTAAATGCATTACATTTTTTCTGATTAAAGATCTATCATGAAATTATGGACTCTCATTTTTTTTTAAATTATGAAGTAAAAATATTTACAATTCTATTTAACAGTTAATTGAATATTATTCATCTATCATTTTAAGAAATTTGTTTTTATTTATTAATTTATTAGGTTTACCAACGTTTTATGAATAAAAAAAATACAGATTAAATATTTTTTTTTATAATAATGAAGCAAACAAGCTGATAGACTTTCTTAAGAAATTCACGCCGTCTAGAGACACCAAAGGTGGTAAAGGTGCGTTGCCAACCTGAAACCGGGATACTAGGCCTCAAGCAAAAGTGAGTTTACCGGCTACCTTGTCCTCCGAATCGGAACACGTCAATATCTATTTATATATCCTTATTTTTATGCTTAGCCTTATCGTCTACTAACTACCAACTCTGGATTATTCCACATATTAATTACCCTTTTCATACAAACACGCCGGTCTGGGAGACTCTTGGAACCACCCTTGCGTAATATCCTAGAGATCAAACTAGCTGTTCATGCGACTTCGTTCGCATGGAGTTTAATAAAATCATTAGTTTGTATCGTCTAGATTATTTTTAATAAAAATAGTCTTAGTTACGCCTTGACATATGAGCTATCTGCCAGTCAAAGTCCCGTCAATATGTCCCAAGTGTAGCAGAGATTAGGTAGAACAGACGAACAAAAACACAAAAAATGTTTTGGTATATGCTTATACCGTATTAATATGTATACCGCATGTAATAAGAAGCAGTAATTTTAACATAGCAAACAGTCCATCTGTATAGACTGTATCGATTATCTTTATAAAATCACATTTTAGTGATTAAACCGCCATTGGTGCTCTTACATTAAATTTCAAATCTGATGTATTTGTTTATTTTTTCCTTGTTGCTGGTTTACAATAAAGAATATAGGTACATATTTTTATATCTGTTTGTTTAACGGCAACTCGACCTATTCTCTAAACCAAAATACGATAGTAATGATCTACCGTCCATGAGAAAACGCCAAACCCGTAAAAAATTGTGTATTAGTTTTACTCTACAACGCGAAAATTTTTGTAGTTGTTATAAGCAAATAAAGTCAACTGTTTATTTGATACTGAATTTTCGATTTTCAAGAGCCATCTATCGAGTCGAAGATGCGAAAATTTCAAGCGAAAACGAAACGATTGGTTTACTAGTTGGTAGATTCCTGCTACGATTCGCACGGACATACAGGCACCATCGTCTTACCCATTCCTTCCGCAAAATGGCAATGCTCGTCATTGTCGTGTTTCGGTTGGAGGGTAGGGTAGCCGGTTTACTTACTTACGCAGGAGGCTGACCATCCTAGCCGCAGGTTGACAACGCATCATAACCACATTTGGTGTCTATAGGCGACGGTATTTCTTACGAACAGGAAATCCGTATGCTTATTGCCTCCCTATAACATAAAAAAAAATCGACATGCAACTCAGGTGGAAGGCAAAACGATGTTTGAATGGACTCTGATAATTTTTTTATAGAGAAGCGGAACTATAGCAATGCGAAAGCATTCTGCTTTAAATATATATGTTACATCACCGTGGCCAAAATATTCGAAACTACCTATTTTTAACCTCCGACGAAAAGAAAGATATGATATTATATTTGATGCATATATAGGTGTGTCTGTCTGTCGTATCATAACTTTTGAAGGGATAGAATTGTTTATTTTAAAAGCTAAATATTTGAGATGGTTCTTAGTTACATAAAATGTAAGTAAGTTATTTCGGAGTTCTATGTTTTGTATTGTTCTGAAAAAAATAGTTAAAATAGTTTGATAATCGCTTCATATTAATAAACGACTCAAAACACAATACCTTTAACTTTATTGGATTTCATTTTTTTTTATTGAAAGTGACAAAAAATGTGCTGAAATAATCAAAGGAAATTCAGTGGCTTTTCCTTAAAATACCACATTTTGTTATATTTTCTAACAAAATTGCCGCGTGGTGATTAACGTAGCGCTTACTACCAACAGCGCTCTAATAACCTAACCTTAAGTTCGTAGAAGTCTACGAAATCCCGGACTACTGTAGAGATTTCTTTTTGTGTTGTATATTTCAGTGGTGCTAATTTTTCGAAAAGGCCTAAATTAATTTTAATAAACAATCAAACTCATGATAAGTTAATAGTTTTTAGTACCCGACGAAAAACAAGGGGTGTTATAAGATTTACGTGTCTGTTTGTATGTGTGTGTGTTGGTTCAGCTGTTCGAAAGTTATGAGCATATTATACAGATTTCGGCTATTCTTTTTCATTTAGTTATTATATAAATATAATAAAATTTCGATTACTCAAAATGGCAGGACTGCCATTTTGCCACTTCATAGCAATAAAATTGTTGTCGGTTTTTGCAGTTTTACTAAGTTTTATCCGATCGATAATAATTATCGCACTATATTTTCAGCACAACACGATGAACAAGCTTTCGAATGAAAATTGCAGCTCAAATACACCCGCAATTACAAGATAGTTTATTTTTAACGAGGCGTTTTAATCTGTTAATGGTCATTTTACGAGTTTTTAATATTGGTCCGAAAATAAGTGAGTATAGCGCCAATTTTTATTTTTGAACTCCGAAAAATGAGGTGTGTGTGCCTTTATGTGCGTCTGGCTGTAGCTCCATGATTTTTGAATGAATGGACGGATTTCAATGTCAATTTTTTGGTTAGAAGCTGACCTGATTTTCAGTTCACGTTAAAATGTACTCTATTATCTAGTATAAAATAAGTATCCTTAAACTTCTATCGGGATTAAGAGAATCTGTCTGCTAAGTTTCGTTACAATCGGTTTTATAAATTTGGCCTCAATCAGACAGACAAAAATTTAAAAAATGCTCAAAATATGTTCTGAGGCCCATTTTTAATCACGCAGACTTATTTATTTTTAAACAACTTCAATGTACAGATTTGTTTAAAAAATGACGTTGCCGGGTGTTTTTTCAAAACGTTGTGGGGAAATTAGTGCCTTCGGCTAGTTGTGGGTGCCCTGGTTTTTTTTAACATATTGCCAAATTGTTTGGCAACCTTCTTGCTCCCTTGACTTGATCAAACCTTCTTCTTCTTTCTTGCCCTTTTTTCACTAATTTCTTTTAATTTGCAGGCTAATTTTAGGTTGTTTCACATAAAACTGAAATGTTTTTCTATGTGTTATGTTACTGTTTGTTAATTCTTCTTTATTCGTGTTATGCGATTACGTTTCTTTTTATACTAGCGTTTGTGGTTCTTTGATAGGTTAAATATACGTATGGGATGTTACGAGTTTTACTATTTACTTTTACTTATAAATTAACATACTACTACACTTATGTTGATACATGGTATAAGTTGATACAATATTCAACCTAATAGTATTTTCTCTTTATTTAATATATACTGTGTGTGCGTTTTATAATTAATGACTTAATTAGATACAATTAATCATTTAATTATCTTTTGTTATTCTTCTGTTGCAGGTACTCCTTGTCGACAGTCGAATTTGGTACTGACAAGCATGCAGATTTATTTGGTAAGTGGATTCGTTTACTAAAACAAAATATTTCAATTTGTGTATCTTTTTCAACACTGCTTTTATATATTTCGTTAGTTTTATTTATATCTGCTATAACTATAATTTTGAATTGTTTTATATTATTTATTTTATTTATGGAGATAGGCTTGCCACCTATCACATTGTGGGACTTAGTGTCTTCGGCTAGCCGTGGGTGCCTTGGTTGTTCCTCTGCCTACCCCTTCGGGGATATGGGCGTGAAGATACTTTTTTTTACTTATTTTATTTATTCTATTCTTAGTTAATTTATTTTTAAGTTTAGCTGACCCAAATCAACTATTATACTCTTAAGTGTTCTTTCAGATACAGGTAAATTATTATCTCTTTGTTTTTGAATGTTTTTTCTTGGAGTCGGGTTGAGTTCCTGCAAAAATGGTATATTTGAATTTGCTGCGTCGGGTTTGATGCCTGGGGCAACTTTAACAGTACGCTATAGTTGCCCTTGCCATAGTATCCCATTTTTTCTTTATGAGACAGTCACTGCTGAAAGCGTTGTGGTCTACACTATCGAGCTTGGCCTGGGAACAGTTACAACATGTTGGTATCATGTTTGTAAGATATTCCCTGCACTTTGCTAGAAGGTGTGGGTCACCGCAGTGACTACACTTGGGCACTCTCTCCGTGCACATCTTCTTGGTGTGCCCATATCGGAGACACACACTGTATGAGTGGCAAGAGATCCTCCACTCGGACCCGCTGCATGTCTATGTGGAAGTATCCGTCGCCAGTCGTACGGCTCCATAGTATTGGTGACACCTTCGCAACAACGTGGCTCACATGGGGATTTCGGGTTTTTCTTCTATAAATAATTTGTATTTCTTTGTCTTTTTCTTCCAAATCGCTGTGTATTCTTTTGTTCTGGTTGATAAATGCCGTCTGTATGTCTTTGTTAGTATTTAAGTCTAGAACGTTCTTTAATATGACTAGGGGCTTTTTGTTTGTAACGTCTTCCACTGTAAGTTTCCCCTCTACGGCTTTTAATATTTCCTTTGTCAACCTTCTACCCCCGTCTGTCCTACATCCTACTATTACTTTCCTATCCCTTGGTTTTCGTACATTTTCTACTGTCAGTCCCTCCTCCTTAGCTTTTACAGTCTTCCTAAACAGCTCCAGTACTTCATCCCTGGTGTCTATTATGTCATTCGACGCTATGACAATGGAGTGTAAAGCGGCGCGTTCAACAGGTTTTCTTCTAGGAGGCGCCGCTGCTACACTAGCATATGTCATCTTCTGCGTCTCTTGATTTTCCTGTATAAATAATTGTTATTTCTCCAGTTTTTCGTTATTATCCTCTATGCCCTATGGGTACTCTGGTTCTGCTTACCACTTCGAGAATATAAGCGTAATATACTTTTTTTTACACAGTTATGCAGGTAGTATAGTTTAGGTTAAGTTATGTAGTTTTAACATCACAGCTAGACACATCTGTTTTATTTTTTATTGCCTGAGACAGCGAACAAGCTCACGGCTTTCCTGACAGTAAGATATAACCGTGGCCTACAGACGTCATTGTTGTAGGTACATCGCTTACTTGTGTATTGTGAAAATCTTCCGGCTACCTTACACTTTAGACTAGACTATGACATTGTCATTATAGAGGCAGGAATAAGAAGGCGATTGATCTCTACTCGGGCAAGTTTCTGTACAGCCCTCTTCTACCAGTAATTTTGTTGGTGATTTCCTATTTAATCTTAGCTTGCCTCTTAAGAACTGTCCGGATGGAGGATTGATGGCATGTTCTATGCAGAGGACCTGGAACAGCACGGTGAATTATAGCTAAAGTGATAAAAATATTATGAACCATCGAATGCTGCAAATTTATCGTGGTTCAATACCAAAAATTTAAGAAGTTAAAATTTAAGATCTTTACCTAATAATATGTTTTTTATTCAGGTTTGTTTTTATTCATCATAAATAACATTACATTGTTTTATTTGAGTATCTTTTACAGTTTAATTACCATAACTAAAATTTTCGGAAACATAACACTAATTATATGTATGTTATTATAAAATACTTATTTTATAAAAATATATTATTTTATAAATTATGTTATGTTTCTATTAAGTAAAGCAATATTGACTTTCAAATAATGTACTTAAATACTTATTTTACCAATTCAGTACTAGTAATCCATATAATATAAAACTTGTATACTAGGAACAACTAAATCTTTACAGAGAATGTTTTACAAGCTTACAAGCAATATCTTTTAAGACAATGTTCGTAGCTAAAAGGTTATTTCATTTAATAGTTTTTACGGCCCTTTTTCTGATTTTAATAAGGTGAAGTAAATCTGCTCTAGCGTTTTAATATAATTCTTAAATCGTAGTTCATTACTTAAATATCTCCAAAACAAATGAACTCTTGAACCGAATTAAGAGGCCTATTAATTTAAATCACGTCATTATCATAATTAACGACGGTTGTAACATAACCTTAAGTCATCTAAGTTAAGTTAAAATTAAGTTGATTGTTATTAATAAGACAGCTAGAGTTTGTTTGAAGAACGAGATGATTACATTATTAATAATATGTTTGGAAAGAATTGGTCAATGTTTAAAATATAGTATAATATAATTTTGACAAATATAATTTAATTATTCATTACAACAGTAAAACAATATTTGATATATTATATACTACCAATAAAAATACTAGCTGTCCCAGCGAACTTTGCACCCGTTCAGTATGTATGAGGAAAAATTAAAATGTTGGTTTTCCGAGTTCCCTCACAGTTTTTCCCATTTTTATTATCTTGAAACCATTCCTGGATCTTTAAACTGAAAATCAAAATCAGCTAAATAATGGTCCATTCGTTCGGAAGCTATGCGTACATAAACTTATTTTATACATAAAGAAGAAATGTAATAATAAGAAAAATAATATATTCTTACCCATATCTCTAAGAAGGTAGGCAGGTGTGCAATATTGTTTATGTAATGTTGATTTATTAGAAAATTGAAAAACACATTGACCCGGGGATTGAATCCAGTATCTCAGGCACTCATGTCCGACACCGGACCACGAGACCACAGAGGCGACCAAAGCTACGCTAAAATTTTATATTCAGTAAAAATTAAAATAAATAACCATTAGGCCTTGTCCTTGGAGCCTAATGAAGGTTAACTGCCATTAGGTCAATTATACTAGAGATAAAAACCCTACACGAAATAGCGACATTGACTAAACTTTAAAGAGGGTCTGTTTATGAATTTCCTTTAATAGAATTTATGTTTTGCACAGTCAGAAAGTGGATTCCTTTTTTTTTATTCAAAAGTCTGTCTGTCTGCTGTTCTTTCTAGATCGGTTTAAAAAAAAAAATTAAGTGAATGGAAGGCAAACAAGCAGACGGATTTCTTAATGGTAAAAAAATCACGCCATCTAGGGACACCAAAGTTGGTAATAGTACATTGCCAACCGTAGGTCGGGATCTTAGGCCTAGAGAAAAAGTAAATTTACCGGCTATCTTACCCACCAACCGGAACATATCAACGACAAGCATTGACGTTATGGCGGCAGGAATAGGCAAGGCGGTGGTACCAGTGGCAACTGTGAAAATCTACCACCTAGTAGAATGTCACGATGCTAGTGGCGGTAAAGCAATTCGTCGAAAATTATTCCCTTACCATTCACGGACACTCCCGGAGTGCAACCCTTTTTTTAGACATTTTTCATTGCTGCTTCTAAAATCCTTAGTAACATAACAAAACAACATATGAGATGATTGCTTCTTTTTCCTTAGCTTAACAAAAAAATATTTGCAATGGTATAATATGCTATCTTATAAGGATATCTTACATTACCCATTTTCGTTTAAAAACAAAATGTCACCTATATTGTAATACCTGTAAAGCTGTTCAAAATGTGTATAGTATTAACTTATATTATAATATGAAATTCAATGATCATACATTTAACAATTTTATGGAATAACTTAGAAAATATTGCACTAGAAAATTGAGAGAAAACGTGAACGTACCAACTCACGGGATCTTGCAAGCCCTCCATCAGCAATTTTCTACGACTGGAATATAGATAGGTAGTATATACGTAAATGTAGCCCATTAACGGTCGCAAAAAGTTAAACTTTATTTTTAGTAAAAGTTTTGTTACCCGAGTGAAGCCCGGCCGTGTTGCTAGTAAATAAATAAAAGTACAACTGTGTTCTGTATTAAAAGGTACTATTTACAATTTTCGAACTGGCGTATTCGCATTTCGTTATTCAGAGTAAAGAAAGTTGCTCTTTTCACAATACCGCAATCTTTTGTTCTCTAACGATAGCGAAAACGATCTCATCCTAAATACCCCTGTTGTATTTTTTCGCTATATAAGTTCAATCACAAATGCTATTATGACATGGCGTAATAGACCGAATGAAGTAACTCTGAATATAGATGCGCTCGGAGGAAATAACGTAATCTCACTACTTCTTAAACTACACTTCAACATCTTAGTTTTATTAGTGTTTTGTTTAGTAAAAGTTATTTTAAGCATAATATGTCTTCAGGCCTTTAGTTCCGAAGAGTTAGACTGATGTAAAAGTTGAGGGAAACACGACTTATCGTACTTAGACTTAGTCTAAGCTTCATAGATCCACAATGTGATAAATAGCAAACCTTTCGCTAATCGGGTGTTTATCCAATCACAAGCAACGTTTTAAAATTTGATAAAAACATTTTGAATCTAATCCGGCACTAAGTGTCAACAGCAGAATCAGAGAACTAGACCATTAAGGAGATTATATGTAATTTATTTTAAGAATTAAAAAAAAAAACAAGTGAATAGTCCCCAGTGTTGCTCCGGGCTTTTCGTGTAAAAACCTCCCTGAATGGCTCATACGAGACGAGCAAAAGTTAAATTGATCGTTACCAACAAGACGATTGGTGCAAGAGGACTTTGATAGTAACAACGTGCCTTTATATTTTAAGATGTTTTGTTACATTTTCTTTTGGATTTTGCGCAAGCGCCTTGCGCCGTCTTATTCGTGCATGCGCCCTGCACCGGATTACGATCTGACGATCCGATGCGAGTTTAGAAGTTTTTACCCATTCCGAAAAAAGTGCGCAACGCCGCTGAAGAAGTTTTCACTTCAAAATGTGTTGCTCGGCATTGGAAATTGTGTCCGGTTGGCGATAGGCTTGCCACCTATCACATCGTGGGACTTAGTGTCTTTGGTTATTCATGGGTGCCCTGGTTGTGCCTCTGCCTACATCTTTGGGGATAAAAGCGTTTGGATACTAGTGTCAATGTCCTAAGAAACCACTACAATACAAGTTCCTACAATATCAAAAACCAATGTACGGGGGTGGATCCAAAAGTTCGTGGCCTAACTTACATGGAGCTATGACATCTTTTTAAAATCTACCGTCATTTGTTAGTATGTGTCATATTGATTTATTGTGCGCAGTTTCATTCCGACACTGCACAATATAAATTTTCTGTGATAATTTGTTTGAAGCAATCTTACTCAATTTTCAATAATGGAGAAAATTGAACACCGTGCAGTCATTAAGTACCTCAATAAAAAAGGCCTATCACCAAAATACATCCATCAAGATATGGTGAGCACTTTGGAGGAGTCTGCTCTATCGTATTCCAGTGTCAAGAAGTGGGTAGCTGAGTTTAAGCGCGGTCGTGAGAGCATTAAAGGTGATCCTAGGAGTGGAAGGCCTACATCCTCTACTACGAAAGAAAATATCGATAAAATTTGGGATCTCGTACTGGGTGACCGACGTTTCACCATTGGTAAGATAGCTGAGATAA
>NJDC01001079.1:82612-105955 GCA_002245475.1 Calephelis virginiensis
CTATTTCGCCGACCTTCCGGAATCTTCTTTTTTCGAGGGGATAAACAAGTTGCAGGTCAGGTGGAAGAAGTGTGTTGAGCTAGATGGAGACTATGTCTAAAAATAAAAATAAATTTAGACCCATTTTCTTTCATTTTCTTGGTCGGGCTTAGAACTTTTGGATCCACCCTCGTACAAAGAAAATCGCAAATAACTTAAATGAATAAACTAAAATTGATCCGACAAAAACGCATTTAAATCGCAAAAAATCTTTAAAGATAAGGAAATAGTGAACATCTCATATCGATGGGTGCAATACAACCCAGGGATATAATTTGAATAAGTCATTCACATAAATGTACATAAATCATCATCATCAAAAATCATAAATAAATGATCATAAATCAGAAGCCGTTGTCCAGTGTTGCGGATATTGTCCCCAGATCTTTTCATACTACGATATACGTTGTGCATACGTAATTTTATCTGCTTTAGCATTAAGGGATGTAACGCCATTTTTCGCTTTTCTTTGGGAGTTTGAAAAGAAAAAAAAAGTTGAGAGGTGTCAAAGGACACCCGGATGGAACGAAGTTCTCTCTCCCACCCTCTCTCTCAATCTCTAGTAATATCTATCTCTATCTCACTTACAGAGAGAGACAGACAGATAAACATGAAAAAATAATAAAAAAAAGTAAAAAAAAATAAAAAATAAAAAAAACAAACATGCGCAATCCGCAAAGCTTACAATAGCTTACTATAGCAAAAAGTGTCGTGACAACTTTTCGTAAGATTTTTTTCCGTCTAGCCTTCTTTTACAACGCGCAATAAGGAACTTCGTTCCAATAATTTCTAAACTTTTTAACATAATTATGAAAATAAATTCATGTTTTTGTAATTTGACTTGGCTTGTCTTTTAGCTTACCAGTTTTTGAAACGTAATAAATAAGAAAACATTGTTATCTCAAAAATTCAAGTTTATATGTAGATGACGTACATCTTCCTCATAAAATATCAAAATAGGCTATTTATATTTGAACTACCGTAAAGTTACTAATATGGCTCACGTACAGATTTTCTTAAATCAGACACAGTTGTCCGGTATTGCAAAGTCACATCTGTTTCTTTTTATATACCGCTTTTCGTTTTTTGTTAATATTAGATCATTTTATATTACTTTTTTATTTAGGATGATAAGGTTTGTTTACGTTTTTCTGTGAAAGTGGAAGGATTGTTATGTAAATTGTATTAAAAACATTTTAAGCGTTCCCTCGTTTACAAATTATTATTAAATTATCTTTTTATATTAATTAAAACTGTAATTTATTCGAAAATTGTTGTTTAAACTAATAACACGTGACTTATCTAAACAAAAGTGATGCACTCTGGGAGTGCCGCCAAAAGTGAAAACTTGAATATTAACGTGGTGCATTTTTGATATTATGGAATGGTTATGTAATAATTTTGCACGAATTGCTTTAATTATCAGTATGAAAGTACTATCATTTATGTTGTTGAATACAATATTCATTTATTGCGCTATCGTACACAAACATGACAACACGAACATTCGCGCAAGCACCCCGTGCCATCTTACGAATTTTCGATTAGGTCACGTGTCCTGACGCGAGTTTAGAAGTTTTTACCCATTCCAAAAAAGTGCGCAAAGCCGCTAAAGAAGTTTTTACTTTACAAACAAAAGACAAATGCACTCTTGAATCGAATTGAGAGACCTAATAATTTAAATCACGTGATTGTAATAATTAACGACTGTTGCAACAAAACCGCAAGTCATCTATATTGTAAAGCTAATTACAGTAATTGACACCATTATTAACCAACTTTTAACCCCAAAGAAGGTATTTATCTATTCGTCTGTTTGTCCGTTGCATTATTGCTCCGTAATTTTTCGGCCAATAATGAATGTATGAATGACATTTTCTCAAAAAATAGGTCATAATAATTAAGAGGTGTTCCCTAAAAATGATCAAGATTCGACAATTTTGTTTTCACAATTTCTTAATTTTTTCTTATTATTTTATGGCAAACCAAAAATTAATATAAACACTTATTAATATATACAGACGTAAGTGAGAGTAAAGTTAAGTTTATATTATAATATGTATCCTAGTGTAATGAAGACTAAAATACTAGTTTGAACATTAAGTGTTGTAGTCTACAAAAGTAAAGTATATTCACGCCCATATCCCGGGAGAGGTAGGCAGAGACACAACCAGGACACCCACGACTAGCCGAAGACACTTAGTCCCACAATGTGATAGGTGGCAAGCCTATCGCCAACCGGACACATTTCCAATCCCGAACAACTTTTTTTTTGTTGCCCGACCCGGGATTTGAACCCGGGACCTCATGCAGTCAAGTCCAACAACTGAACCGCTAGACCACAGAGGCGATGTTGTCGTCTATGTTTTTAATAAGACAGCTGGAGTTTGTCTGGAGGGCAAGATATAATAGGTATTTTGACAAACATATATAATTTGAGCATTACAACAGTAAAACTATATACGAACTATATATTTACTACCAAATAATTACTGGGCGGCCAGTAAACTTCGTTCAGTTCAGTTGGTAAAGGGAAAAATTAAAATTTTGTTTTTCCTAGTTTTCTCTCGGTATTTCCCATTTTTTTTTATCTTTAAAACCTTTTCTAAACTTCTAAATTGAAAACCAAACTAAACTAAATCGGTCCATTTGTTCCGAGGTTATATGCGCACACACACTAATTTTATACATAAAGAAGATATTATGTAATAATGAGAAAAATAAAATCTCGTCCATATCTCTTAAAAGGTTGGCAACTATGCAACCAGGGTACACACGTTTAGCCGAAGATATTAATTCACATAACGTGATGATAGCAAGCGTCATTGCCAATCATTTATATATTGATTGGTATGTAACGTTGATTTATTGGAAAATTAAAAACCGCATTGACCCGGATATCGAACCCGGGGATCTCAGGCAGTCATGTCCGACACCGGACCACTGGACCACTAAGGCGATCAAGGTTAACTTAAAATTGTATATTTCTTGAAAACATTAAGATAAATAACCATTACGCCTTGCCCTGATGACGGTTAACAGCCGTTAGGATAATTATATCAGGGATGAAAACCTTACACGGGAAAGCGAAATTGCTTAAAATTTAATTTTCACTTTCCATAGTCAGAAAGTGGATTCTGTTTAGTCGTCATTATTTATATTGTGCTTACTGTCTGTTGTTCTTTCAGAGCTACACCACTGTATCGATTTTGATAAAATTTGACATTCATATAGTTAAAAGGCTTTACAAAAATCAAACCCCAAGGACAATAACATACATACATACATACATATCTTCACGTCAAGTCCCTTACGTGGTAGGCAGATTGTATCGAGTGCCGGACCTCACGATCCTGACAAACCTGTCTTGCTTCCTTCACATTCATAACCCTTTTCATACAAACATGCCGGTTTCGGAGACTCTTGACACCACCCTCGGATAATATCCGATTGATCTGATCGTGAAATGTCAGGACAATAACAAGGGATTTTGTATAAAACTAGCCTCTGTGGTCTAGCGGTCCAGTTTTTGACTTCATGAGGTCCTGGGTTCGAATCCCGGGTTGTGCAACAAAAAGAAAATAGGTTTTTTACAATTTACTAATCAAAAAATTGTTGCTTGGAGGCTTGCCACCAATAACATTGTGGGATTTAGTATCTTGAGCTAGTCGTGGGTGTCCTGGTTGTACCTCTGCCTACCTCTACGGGAATATTGGCGTCAAGATGATTTTACTTTGACAACTGTAATATTATAAATATCTTCAATATATAAATGTCTCTGTGGTTTAGCGGTTCGTTGTTAGACTTGACTCCGTGAGGTCCCAGAGTTGAACCCCCGGTCTGGCAACAAAGTTATTTTCTTTTAATTTTGTAATAAAAACATCTTTGTTCCTGATCAGTTATATGCCTGGTTGACCTGGTTGGTTAAGGTGTTAGTGTCTGCGGCTAGTCGTGGTTGTCTCCAGCGCTTGTGTTGGAGGTGATCGGAAAGCACCATGGCCATGCAGCAAGTCTGTCATCTTTTGGAAGCTTGTAAGGGTGATTGGGCATTTTACTATGGCTGTTTTGTAGTTTCAGACCACTCCGCCATAACAAGTTATAGATCTTACTAGAGCTGTGTAAATCCATAATAAAGATTTGGGCTTCAGGCTCCATTTAGGTTCCAGTATGCTAGTATGCTCCCATAACAGTTTTAGCTTTCCTAACTACCTGTTCTATGTTGAAATTCTAGGTTTATTTCTGGTCTAGAATTAAGCCCAGATATTTAATTTCTTTAGAGAAACGTTTAGTCCTTTCAAAGAAAGAGGACTCTTTCAGTTTATATAGGGAGCGCTTATTTAGGTAAATGGAACTTTAATAGTTAATAAATGGGTTATAAAAAGTCGCACTTCTTTGCACTAACGTCTACTAAACGTGAGGCTAATTGCAGTAGGTCTGAGATTGTGGCTTGACAACATCCAATTGCTGAGATCGTCAAGTCATCTGCATAGCCTTGTGCTTCGAAGCGGGCATCATTGAGTTGTTGTAGCAGTTTATCCGCTACGACCGTCCACTAAAATAGGGAGAGACTTCCACCTTGCGAACACACTTTCATGATGTGGTCATCAAGTAAAGCGACCTTGGCGACCTTATGTGTCAGGTTTGCTTTTATCCAATGTGTGGTCGTTATGTTAATACCGCATGTAATCTTACTGTTTAGCATGACATCTGTTGAGGTGTCATCAAAACAACCTCAATATCTAAAAATGCACATTTAGCTATTTTTGAAACTTGGGAGTAGTAAGTTATCCTTACAAACAACTGACAGGTTTGTCAGAATCGTGAGATCTGGCAATCGATACTCTCTGTCTACCCTGTAAGAGACTTAGCGTTAAGATATGTATGTATGTAAGTTATTCGTACTTTTTAAAGACTTTCAAAAGTGACAAATTTTTCGGTATATTTTTTCACAAATCATAAGTATCGTTGTCAAAGTTTACGTACTTTCGTAAAGGGTAAGAAAGGAATTAAAACTTTTGCTAAGCGAACTAATCCTCAGTAAAAGTTCGTCTCGTTAAAATATTTGTCGGCTTGAGACGGCAAATGTTGTAATGTACGATTTTTTCTTTCCATAAAATGTTTAGAAATTTATCTCAAACACGAAGACATGTTAAAATTAAAATACCCTATGAGTAACTAAAGTCATGACGATTATATAATGTGGATTTCATTTGTAATGATGAACTCATTCTATAGTATCACACAGAGCTGTGTATCTACAGGACATTACTACCCGCATAAACGAAAAGAAAGGAATTCAAAATGTTGCCGCACGAATTTAATCCTTTGTAGCTCAAATAGTTAGTAGCATTCGATGGCATGAGACAAAAGGGTGCAAGCTTTTGACTGAGTGACTTATATGTCAGAAAATACTGTTATAAAGTGAACTGCGAAAGTATGATTATTTTTACCTTTGTCACTACATATTATAAAACAAAGCCGGGGGGCCGGGGGCTGCGTTTGTCTATCTGTCTGTCGGTTTGTTCTAGACAAACTCAAAATCTATTATACGTATTTTTTTATAGTTTTCACTGATAGATAGAGTAATTTATATGAATGGCTTAGATGTATTTATTTCTTTCAGAAAAAAAAACTGCCTCAAAGTTTTTTGACATCTTTTACTTTAGTAAAATAATGCTGCTAAAATTCTTTGTTTTACAATAAAACAATGTATTAGGAGATTGTTTCTTTTCTTTAGCCAAACAAAAAAGTCTGCAATGCCCATTTTAGAAGGATTAAAAATTTCACTTGACAGTTTTACTATTAGCGATCTGCTGTTTAACTTTATTTTTAGTATAATTAAAAATGGGTCATGTCGCTAGTAAACAAGTAAAAGAACAATTGTGTTATTTTAAAAAGGTACACTGATCAATTTTAGAAATCGCGTATTCGCATTTCGTAATTCAGAGTAAAGAATGTTGCCCTTTTCACAATACCGTAATATTTTGTTCCCTAACAATAGCAAAAAAAATCTCATCCTGAATACCCCTGTTGTATTTTTTCGCGATAGAAGTTCAATCACAAATGCTATTATGTCATGAGGTAATAGACCGAGTGTACTAACTCTGAATATAGATGCGCTCGGAGGAAATAACGCTATCTCACAAATGATTGCCCGAGAGCCCGTGAATTTGTTATGGATGATGAGGATCACTTCAATATCTTGGTTTTATAAGTGTTTTGTTTAGCAAAGGTTATTTACAGTGTCTTCACGCCCATTTCCATAACCAGGGTACCCACGACTAGCCGAAGACACTATGTCCCATAATAAGACAAGTGGCAAGCGTATCGCCAACCCGGCACATATCCAATCCCGAATATTTTTTATTAGAATAATTAGAAAATCCACATTTTCTTATTATTGCTCGACCCGGTATTTGAACCTCATGAAGTCATGTCCAACACCTGAACCACTAGACCACAAAGGCGACATAAGATATCTTAAAATATAAGATAATACACACGAATGTTATATTTAGCATAAAAATACCTTTACGCCTATAGGTCCGACGAGTTGAATAGATGTAAATCTAGAGAAAATACCATTAGTCTAAGCTATGTAGACCCAGAATGTAATGTTGGAAAAAAGCAAATAGTCCACAGTGGTAGTCCGGGCTTTTGCGTCTAAAATCTAGACTCACTGACTGGCTCATAAGAAGCGAGCATAGGTTAAACTGATCGTTACCATCAAGATGATTGGTGGAAGAGTATTTTACAGGAACTCACGTAAAGATCCATGACTTAACTATTCCTGATGCCGTAATGACTGCATTCATAGGGTAGAAGGTTCATATTCACGTCAAACCTTACAGCCCGTTGGCTGTACAACCACTTACTTAAAACATATATGGTTTCTGTCAGATACAGCTGTATCTCACCATCAGAGGACTTGTGTGCTCATTCGCAGTCTCAGTTGATAGAAAATTTGGTTATTTGGTAGTAAAAACGGCTCTACATTTTAAGACGTTAATGGTATTAACCTGAGGCTTTGTAAGTCAACACTGACAAGCACTACTAATAGTTGGCCTGAATGGCTAGAGTAGGACAATAGTATCTGAGCGAGTCATCATAAAACACTTAGTCGTATTCACGGTGTTATTGATAAATGAATCAACTTTTTCCACTTTCTTAATGTTTAGTAGGAAACTGGTGCCAAAATCGCCACTTGACTGCATGAAGACCCGGGTTCGATTCCCTGGTCGGGCAACAAAAAGAAAATTTGGTTTTTGTAATTTTCTAATCAAATGAAGTTGCTCAGTATTGGGTATTGCCCTGTTGGCAATAGGGTTGCCACCTACTACATTGTGGGGCTTATAGTCTTCAGCTAGTTGTGGGTGTCCTGGTTGTGGCTCTGCCTACCTTTTTGGGGATATAAGCGTGAGGGTACTAGTGTCATTATTCCAAGAAACCCGAGACCAACAACAAATACAAGTTCTCACAAAATAAAACACCAAAGAAAATCACAAATAATGAATCAAATAATCTAAAATAGATCCAATAAAAACGTATTTTAATCTCAGAAAATCAATTATTTTTAAAAATAAGGAAATAAAAGTTCACAGACATCTCATATCAATGGGCTATTCCACAATAGAACACAGGGATATTATTTGAATAAGCCATTTACATAAATGTCCGGTCCGCGTTAAGGAGGATTATAATCCGGTGTTGCGGATCTCATCCCCAGATCGTTTCATACTAAAATATTTTACACATATCGTTTTATCTACTTTATCATTAGGGAATGTAATAGTTTTCTCTTTTCTTTACGAATTTGAAAAGAAATAAAAAAGTAAATGTTTTAATACAAATATAAAAAGATATGGCAAATATAAATATAATATAATATAAAAGCAAATATAAATTTAATACAAATATAAAAATGTAAGGGACTTGGCGTGAAGATATGTATGTATGTATGTAAAAAGAAATGTCATGCTTTTGCAATTGGAATTGGCTTGTATTTTAACTAAATGTTACACGATTTTGAAACGTAATAAATAAGAAGACATTATTATCTCAAAAAATGAGGTTAAAGAGTAGACATACATCTGCTTTGTAAAATATCAAAATAGGATAAAATTTTAGTGAAAATAGTTTATCAACGTTGCCTACATCCTGAACAGGACTGTACCAGCATGCCTTTGCTCATTTTAACATTAACATTTTTTTAATCCTACTCTTAATCGGATCTCACTGTTACGAATGCGGCCAGCAAGCGTTACACCACAGATTTTATCTATGAATATAGAGTTTTTTACCATGAAGTAGTTAATCCATCGATTTACTTTCCTATTATAATATGTAAAAAAGGACAAAGTTTTGAATGCAATTCTAGGAAATTCATTCTAAAAAATGAACTAAATGTTGCATTTAATTTAAATCCAAATAAGCACACCAACTAATCATGGCCAACTAATTAAAATCACAAATCATGTAAGTTCAGTTTACATCGGGGTCATTGGAATGAAATTGTAATTATCTGTACCAAACCGTTACTTGTTTGTCAAAAGTGTTTCCAAAACACGATTCATTTCACTTTGCTCGATAGAAAAAAATCAAAAAGTTAACCCTTTTTTGAAAGCAAAACCCAACTAACTACTTCAATTATGAAAATATCGACACCAGATTTAACATAAACATAGATAAGTATTATACCTAAAAGATAACTCTTTCAGTTTTTATATTTTTTTTTTCAAATTACTTTTATAGTGTCAAGAAAAAGTGATTTGGCGCTTAAAACATTTACTTTAGAGCGCAATATTTCATAGTAATCATGGAACGGAGGAGTGCGTTGATTGGCTCTTCTGGCTGACTAAGTATGGGGCCTTAATATTTCTATGTCCTAGAATCGTTAACTAATACCCATATCTCAAGCATATAATTTGCTTACTTTGGGGTTAGATTCATTTTGTGTGACTTATCCAGGGATATTTATTCATTTATCTGATGTCCGACATATAGGGATCTGATCTGATCCGCCTTACCTATTCCTGCAGCTATAATGAATCAGGTTTTGGTCCGAAGGGTAGGGTAGCCCACTTACACAAGGTATACTTTTACAATGGCCTAATAGTACGGTCACAGGACAATGACGCACCTGTTATATCGATGGTGTTTGTCAACCATCAGGAGAGCAGTAAACTTGTTTGATGATCTCCCATATAAAATATATATTATATCACAATTTCAAATCGGAAATTATTTTTATTATTTATATTTGAGGGCATGTATAAGTTTGTATTGCTTTTAAAAGGAAAGCGTTCTTTAAATAGGCAATACAGTTTAAATCAAACTATTTGAGTAAATATATTACAGTTATTATAAATTTCATTACTATAATATAAACTAGTCTTATAAAGCATATTAATGTTAATCTTGTGTATTTTTGTAGCCAAGATCCATAATTGCTTTGTATGAAAAAACAGTATATTGCTGACGTATTTTAGCATACATGGCCCCTTAAATAGATGCCAGAATAAATTTAATAAACACCCAGACCAGGAATTGCAGAAATCTAAATGTTCATCACACAAATGCCTGCCCCCGTCGAGAATCGAACCCAAGCCTCGCGGTTGTTCGATGTATTTAGGCGTGTACGCTAGCCACTCGACCAACGAGGCGGTCGACAGATGAAGCTAACAATATCAAAGATATTTTAGGCTAAATAGTCCGGCCATAGGACAGCGACGCATCTATGATATCTTTGGTGTATCTTTATGCAAACAGATGGATATCCTCACGTTACTTAATTTAAACTAGTTACGCAAGATTCAAAGAGTATATCATTAAAACTTTGAAATTCGGTATTTAATAAATCTGCTTTAGTTGCAAATTGAAACTTGGTAAATCGTTGGTAGTGTTAAACATACACAGCGGCTGCTTAATCCAGGGGTTGTCAGTTATAATATCGCCTTTTGTGAAATGACCCGTCACTGTTAATGTTTGTCCAGTCTTCAGACCGTTAGTAAATTTGGTATTGTAGTTTAACTCTGATGGTTCGTAATGAATGGGACGGGCAAGATCCGTGGTCAACACCTGAGACGACATATTATAGTCAAGACGCCCACCTTCGATAAACCAATATGTCAAGCATCAATACCGCTACTAGCACTAAAAGGATCTATTTCAACTTAAAAAAAAGCAAACTGTGACTACAAAAAAGTATTCTGTGTAGGTACAGAATGTTTTCTTTTACAGGTTTTGGTCTTTTGAAAAAAATTCATTGGCTATGAAAATTACAGATTGCCAATATAAAATTAATACAATGGTAAAATAAGCACCGATCACAGTTTTTAATATTATTTATTACAGTTTTTAATATTGAATTGGTTTAATGAATTTTGTAAATAAATTTGCAGGGTAATATTTAATGCCGTAAACTAACTAAACTCCTAAAAATATTAGGAGTGTCCTGAACCTATGTTTACGTGTACTATATTCATATAGTATAGTATAGTATAGCATATTTTTATTTGACCGACTCAGTGGTCGAGTCGATGCACGAGGAGGGCAGGCATTTATATGATGAACATTTAGTTGAATGCTTTATATTATTATCTTTTTAAGTGTTTATTTGTAATAGTATCGTTCAGTAACATTCTTAACACAAAAACATATTTTGCTAACTTTGGGGTTAGATTCAAATTTAACAATTTGTCCATGGATATTTACTTATTTATTTATCCTCTGTTTAATTTTGCATTAAACTTTTAGTATAGATATCCAGATTTTTGTACACACATAATATAATATTTTTTAAGGTAACTCTGTGTTGTTTACTCTGTGATTATTATCTCTAGCTATTACTCAATCAGGTAGATTTACTGATAGCCCCCAACCGATCTATTAAACTCAGGTTGCACGCAGTTAGTGAAATCGGTCTTCTAATTTTAATACTTATTATCCGTAATTAAGGGGGCATAAAGGACGTGTGGTCATTCAATCACCGGTTTAGTTTAATAGGCTTTATACGAAGCTTACCAGTAACTATTATTGGGGATTAATAGTTGGGTAACTATGACCAACATAAGTATTTCCATTTTTTATACAACAAATTTTTTACCAACTCTTACTCAACCAACAAATGAAAATTTTAAAGCTATATGCTAAAAAATATTTGTTACAAAGTATTGCATAGGAAAAATAAATTTTTATATTTACCTTTATTCTTTTTGTTTTTCTTATTGTTGTCAACATTTGGAAAAGTGCAATTTTCTTCCTTTTTAAAAGCTTTTATTTAACTTGCAATGTATGTATGCTAGTTCAGGTGGAATCTTTGAACTCAATTTTGAAGCAGATATCTTCAACCCATTGAGCTGAAATTTTTAATACACGTTTAGTTTGGATGACAATGCACGAAAACATACGGGACGTCATTCTAAATCCAATATGGCGGACCATTCAAGATGGCAGAATAGTTATTGTTCATGCACTTTTACAATATGGGTATCATTTGAAAAGGCTTGTTGAGAGCGCCTCGAAAACTAATGTGACGTCATTCTAAATCCAATATGGCGGATCATATTTTAAGATGAAAGAATAGTTATTTTTAATTCGGTTCTACAAAATGGGTATCAAATGAAGGGCTTTGCCGAAAATAATAAGAAAATAATGTGACATCACGTTAAATTCAATATGGTGTTGCACAACTGAAGTGTTTTGTGCTTTCCTATGAATGAACTTTGCTGAGAATTTTTTTAAACATTTTTTAAGCCGGTAACATCGATTGATTAACTTTGATTTGTCTTTTAGAGGGATGGGCGTAGCCTGCATTGATCTGTAACCGTTTTAGAAGAGCAAAGCTGAAATCAAACCCAAACCTATGTTTCGTCAGCTACAAGTAAGCTATAAGCTGAAATAAGTGGCACGTTCTTCCAAACACCCAAGTCTAGGTGAGGCCGTGGCGAGACTGAGTGAAACTTCAAGGACACCTGGGCGAACCCTGTTGTCTATTAGCTTTTACCTATCAAAACGGTTTTTCCCTGTGTTGGTCTGGGCTTTTTTGCAGAATAGACCATCTGCGTTCCTGTGGCAGGCAGCTCTTTCGCAACGACTCGTCCTTGGTACTACCTTGGTTGGTACAATAGGTTACTTACCGCCATAACGTTAGCGCTTGCCGTTGATGTGTTCCAGTTCGGTGTTTAAGGAAACCGGTTAATTTACTTATGCTCGAGTGCTTACATCCCGGTCTAAGGTTGGCAACGCACCGTTATCACCTTTGGTGTTTCTAGGTGGCGTGAGTTTCTTACTATCTGGAAATCCGTCTGCTTGTTTGCCTTTCAATGTCTTAAAAAAGGGAGCTCTGAAATGCTCGAAAAGTAGAGTAAGATGATTAGAAGTCTCCTTGTTGAAGAACGGGATTGTTTGAAATAAACTGGCAAACGACGTTGCAACGATTATGCCTGGAATGAGGTGAAAATACCAAGAACTCCTAAGTAAACCAGCGATAACTAAAAAAATACAAAATAAATTAAAGTAAAAAAAACTATTTTAGAACAAGGTTTTATTTAAATGCTCTAAAAAGAAGAAAATAATATTTTTTCTTCAAAAATATTACCTATGAACTTTCAACCTCATTATACACAACTTATATGACCATCCATAAAAGCTTGTCGCAGTGATCAATATTCAATTAAATTGCAATTTCATTAATTACTTAAACTTAGCAGATTTTACAAAAATCAATTAGTAAGACCTACAATTTTATTTACACAAGAAAATCACGCGATAAGCTTTAATAGTCATATAAGTTGTGTTTAATAAGGTTGTAAGTTCATAGATAATATTAAAAAAAAAATTATTTTTTTTAGAGTATTTCAATAAAAGCTTGTTCCAAAAAAGTTTTTTTACTTTAATTTATTGTTGTTTACAAATGGATTGTTTTTATCTTAAGATGGGTCATTATTCAGTGGTGGTTCCTTACACATCTTATCAAAATCCAACAGTTTGTAGTTTATACTCAATAACGTATTGTTTTTTAATCTAGATGACGTAGTAATGAAATTGAGAAAGTTTTTGTCTCAAGCTCTGCAGCAGTAAATGTACCATTAACGTTTAATGTAATGTTTGTATGTGGTATATAATTGTACCAGTGATAGAATATGAAAATTGCATTTAAAGTAACTCTACTGAAGAGTATAAGTACTCTGCAGCAAATCCACCGAAACCTCGTAGCGTCGTCCGCGAACTTATTAAGTTACTTATCAACGTTTTTTATCAAGGTGGTCTACTGCATAGAAGGACAAAGTTTTTGTCGAACTTGTGTTACCTATATCACAATACTTTAAAGGGTTTTGCGTAGCAGAGCCAATTTAAAAATCAGGTAAAACCCCAAAACTATAGACAATATCGTCAACGTGGCTACAAATATAGCTATAAACGTATTCGGATACGGAGAGAATACTTCAGTAAATATGTTTATTTCGACGTCAACTCGGCCATGAAAGGAACACAATTTTCTTACATTTTGCATCTGCGGACAATCGTGAGCCGGTTTCAGTTGGTGTTCAAAAGCGTAACTTTTCTTGAATATCGCAATCTTCAACCTAGAATTGCAAATACGAGCCTCTGCTTCTGTTAATGTGCCAAGAAATGACTTTACGGATGTGTGGAGTTTTGAAGTTTTACGTATTTTAAAAGTTTAAATTTAGAAAAACTAAGCGTTGTGGTGTCCACAGACCACAGTAATTTTACCATCACAAGAGCCATGTGCTTGTTTGCAGTCTTTTCGCATCAAAAAAAAGAGTGCAGGTAAGGAATTCCTATTAATTATATTAATATTATAAATGCAAAAGTTTGTCTGTTTGTTTGTTACTTATTCACATAAAATCAGCTTAAATTTTCATGAAATTTGACACACACATAGAGAGTAACTTGGATTAACACACAGGATAGTATTTATTCCAAAATAATGTTCCTGTGGGACTACGCACGCAATGCCACGGGCAGCAGCTAGTAGAATGATATATCGATTTAAAAAAAAACTTTTCACAGTAGAAACTCTCTGCCCCCACCGCAAGGAACTTAGTGTGATTATATACACAATTTGCATATCATATTAGGTATCTATGTACCCTACAAAAGTAGGTAATGCTCTGCAGTAGTTTGCTCTTATTACTAATATCGCGTTACAAATGCCAGTGTGAGTACGGAATAGGGAATAGTACTAATGTACAAAACTCAAGCAAACCTGAATCTTAAGCTGTGTATCAATAGTTGACGTGAGCTGAAGCTGAGCGTGAGTAAATAAGACGCGATAAACTTAAAAACTGAAACATACGACGCTGGTTGAAGGCTCATATAGCAATTAGTGTAGCTGAAATAATAAATACGTAACAACATTAGATGTCTTTTTGCGACTGGTTTTAAATTGAGCCATTTTAAGTGGTAGCTGCTGAATCTACTAAAACTATGAAGAGAAACCCCCCTGCTGCAAGGTAAGACAGCCGCGTGACTTGCACACTTATGATAAGATTCCAGTTCTAAGACAGTTTAGCACCAATAACGAATATAGCATCTACAGGTGATGATGAATATTCAAATTTTTAACTAGAAATATTTTCATTACAAATTAATTGAATTTAATTATTTACTGAGTACTAATAAAATCAATAATTCAAATCTTTGTTTTTAATTCAGTCCTTAATCTGTTGTATGTATTAGTATGCACTAATGATAAAAGCTCTGAAGAAATATAAAAAAGTTTGGCTAATTAGTTTAATATATTAATAATTACACTCTCTGTCTACTACATTAAGAGCTTGGCGTAGAAATTTATGTATGTATCCATAGATTATAATACTTATAATAAAACTGTAGAAGTCCAACATAATTTAACAATTAAAATTATATTGAACATATATTTTTATACATTGAAGATAAAGAACAAGCTACTAAAAGAGTAACAGAACACATTTTACACATTTTTGAAATAACCGACCACGATTAACGCCGAAGCTACTGAACCGATTGTAACGAAATAGGCTGGTAGAGACTATGTTTCGAAGTAAGCTAAAATACGTACCTTCTTGCCAAGTCCCTTTTAAGACAGGAAGCTAGTACCGAGTTCCAAGTAAACGAAGTTCGCCCGATAAGCAAGTGTAAAATAGGACAATAGAAACAGTGCAATTTTAATTATATGCAATAAAAAAGTTGAATCGAGCTTAAATTTTGAAAGTGCACCAACATAAATAAAACGTAGTATCATAGTCGCAATTTATCACGATTTTTTCCAAATACTCGTATTACACAACAATTACACATTCTTCTTAAACTGTTTAGCGACCGAATACAACTTTCGTCTCACATCGGGATATCCAAGCAGTAAATCTTGCCAGTCTTTAAGCTGCAAGAACACCAAATCTACAACCTGAAAGATACACATTACGAGCGATTTTATATTGCAACAAGGTATTATTGTAATTGACATTCTTTCATATAAAGATAGTAAATCCCAACCAACAAAGTACGCATTGACAAATACAGACGAAATTCGATTCATTAGCATTTGTTTATTGGTATGGATATAGATGATAGAGGATCATGCACTCTAAAGAATCTAAGTTACTTGAATAATGAAAGTGAGATAATAAAACTAAAAAGTAAGGTCTCCCACTATGAGGATAGATAAATGAAAGAGTACCTACCGTTCGTGTGTAATAGGAGAATTGAAATGGTATGTTCGGGAAAAGGCCAGGTATCAATCCCAAATATCCATTTGTAGTCAGCACTGAAAGCCGCTTCTTTTCACCACTGGAAAAAGAAGTGCCCTTTCTTTGGAACTGGTATATCAAATGGTTATTTTTTAAGTATTTATATGAAAAGCCTGTACAATGAATTTTTTCTATTAGCAGTTTCCCATGAACGTCAAATGATAAATGGCAGCAAATGTAAAAACATGTGTATGTTGCAAAACTTTTTACATAATTAATTTTGATGTCGCTTGTCGATTTTTTGGCAAGAAAAATGAAGGCTGCTGCTCTCTCTTAATTATTTATTCTTTTGTACTTTGTGTAAGATTAAGCAATTTTGGGAGGATTTTCAGGGTTTCGTAGCGATAGGCTTAAAAACGGAACCCTTATAGTTTCGTTATGTCTGTCTATCTGTTCGTCCCTATGTTACAGCCACTTTTTTCCCAAACTATAAAAGTTATACTGTTTAAACTTGGTAAATAGATGTATTCTGTAAGCCACATTAAGATTTTTACACAAAAAGAGAAAAATGACACCACCAGATGACCCATACCTTAATCTGTGATCGTCTCTTACGAGCTGCATGGCAGGGAGACAAATGGTCTATTCTACTCAGCGGATCCGAAACAATACGTAAAATACGTAAAACAATACATAAATACGTAGCTAACCGTTTTCACTTTTTACAGCATCATCAGGGCTTTGAAACTAAAGATAAAAAGGACTTTTTTTCCCCAATGTCAAAAATAGTGCCACCGTTAACTAGTTCCACAATGATGTAATGCTAGAGAAAAAAATTTTGATGTGTTAGACGTAAGAAGTGAAATTTTAAGTTAAACGTGATATTTGCATGTGAAAGTTTTTGTATTAGTATAGTCAAAATATAACAACTTTAGTAGGGGGGCGATTATACAGGGATAATATTTATCGTCTATCATGGTCTATTTTAGAATTTTATACAAATTATATAGATATCTTCACACCTATATCCGGGTAAGCAGAAGTACAATCAGGGCACCTACGACTAGCCGAAGGAAAGCCTATAAACAACCGGGCTCATATCAACTCCCGGGCAACGTTATTTTTAAGAAAATTATGAAGGTACTTATATATTACTAGAAAAATTGTAAGTAAAAGGTAGTCAATACTTGTTATTCATGTTATGATCACGATAAATTAAATTATTAGAGCATGGAATATATGTTCCATATATTCCATGCTCTAATAATTTTACAAGCACAAGACAGGATTTATGATTTCGTAATCCTTAATTACTCTTATTTCACAATTTTCCAAAAAGATGCAGTTAAACAAATTGCAAGACAAAACGGACAGGCAGTCCAGCTTACAATTTTAATACATAAAAATTAATACAAAATAATAACTTTCCCGTGAAGCTCGTCAAGTTATCAGACTTCTTCAGTGACACGGATGTAATCTAAGTTATCCAATTATTAGAAATATTTTTTCCAACAAACTTCCAAATAGTACTTCAAAAGACAAACTGTTCTTTCATTTATTAACTATAATGTTACTGATATATATGTTATCAAAATTGAAAATAGCCTGCAAGTTTGTTGCCAATTCATAATTATCGGGAAAAAGGTGCAAAATTTAAAAAAATGAAAAACCTAATACGGTTACAACGTAACTAAAAAAGGGTTAAATAATTAAAAAAAAAGATGACATACAGTAATCATGGAACTAAAGATAACAAACGCAAGCAGCTTTTATACTGCCTCGTTAGCGTATACGCATATACGCAAACACCCCCTTTGCGTATATACCTAACTCTACCGATAAGCCGAGAGCTCAATTCCCGACGGGAGCCCCCTCAACAGTTCAAAAGCAAAAGCGAGTTTGGCGAAAAATGGCGGCAAAATAAAATTGGCGAATAACGATGATATCTTTCGATTTATGTGTTAAAAACGAATAAATGTATATATTTTTAGAATCCTTGAGAATTTAACTACGTAATAACGTAAAAATGTGCATGTTTAACCTCAAAACCATTTACAACAAACAAAACGTGAAAAAACTTTCCGTGTTTTTTCCCAGTTTTCAAAAGAAAAACATTTCTTTGCTATTTAATCTCTTATTATCTCTCATTATGGAGTATTTAGTGGACGACACTTATAAAACTTATATGTTTTATCTGTAGATATGTCATATAAACATATTACAAATGTTATTTACAAGAATAATTTATTATATTATTAGAAATAGTTAAAATCGAGCGGGCCGTTACGTCACAAGAACAAACATACATACATGACCGACTTAAATATCGCTAAATTTTATGTAAAACTAGTTAAATGATGTGTAGTGTTTTATAAAATTGTTTGTCACTTACCAAAATATAATTACAATACTTAACTAACACATTTTCACATCACTTTTTGTTTTCAAGTGACTAACCGACCATATACTCGAAAAAAGCGCAACGGATGAATAAATCATGCCAACTCAACTCGTTCCGAAAATTTTTTTTACAATGTTGACATAATTCAAACTTTTTAATACAACGGGTTTTTTTGATACACGAAGTTTACTTAAACAAACTTGAATTAAGAATGGAGCGCGGCAGTCGAGGCCCAAATCGGGTCGGGACAGTAGAGCGGACTTTTTTTACACACCCGATATGGGCTGTGAACTCTTGACTGGTGAGCGTCGGTGTCTGTATTCCGTGTGGGAGTCTGGGTGTATATTAAACCTTTAAATGTACCTGTATCTCTATGAATTAGTATCGTTACCAGCCTGTCACGTTAGTAAAAGGTCTTATCTATTTAGAGGGCCCATACCATCACAAACAGGAAAAAAAATGAACAACTAACCAGGACATATGACAACTCTCTGAAACTTGGCTGCCATTTGTTGTATGACGTACACCGGGAAATCCTTGAAAAATGGTGGCAGCTCGAGGTGGTACATGTAGAGGGCACACATCATATCCTCGCAGAGGCAGTAAGGGAAGCGCTAGTTCCGGTAACCAGTTACCTATTTTAAATATATTGGTATGTTGGAGATTAATAAATGTGGTTATAGTATGGTGCGTTGTTATAATGGGGTCCCGGAGCGAATCTTGGACATCGCCCTGGGACCACTTGAGCCAGGGCTTCGGGGGCTCTTCGACGCTTGTCTAGCGTCGAGGAGATTCCCGACGCTGTGGAAGGAAGGCCGACTGTGCCTGCTCAGGAAGAAGAATTGCCCACTTGATTCTCCTTTAGGTTACAGGCCCATCGTCCTCGTGGACGACGTCGGGAAGCTGCTCGAACGCGTGGTGGCAACCCGAATCGTCCGGCATATCGGGGGGGGCGAGGCCTGACCTGTCAAAGGCACAGTACGGGTTCAGGGCGGGGCGTTCCTGCTTAGACGCCCTGCTCTGCAAAGCCTGGACGCAGGAGTCGGTTCATGAAGGCGACAAAGCGTTGGCGGTCTATCTCGACGTTGCCAATGCCTTCAATAGTCTCCCGCACGGAACAATACAGGAGGCGCTCCGCTACCATGGGGTGCCCCTGTATCTGCGGGAGCTGTTGGCCGACTACCTCCGGGACCGCGAGGTCCTGGTGGAAGGATGCGACGGCATCGTATGCCGCCGCGTCATCTGCGGGATCCCACAGAGGTCTGTTCTGGGCCCACTCCTGTGGGATATCAGCTACGACTGGGTCCTCCGCGGCGAGCTGCCTAACAACCTACGGGTTGCGTGCTACGCGGACGACACACTCGTCGTGGCCAGGGGAAGGAACCTGGGTGAGACGTTGCGGCTGGCGGAGCTGGATGGGCCTCGGGGGGGACCCCCTCCAGGTACGTGGGTGGTACTGGACGGGGTCCCGGTCCGGGTTGGGACTGAAATGAAGTACTTGGGTCTCATCCTTGACGGAAGGTGGACTTTCGGGGCACATTTGGTCCGGCTCGCGCCGAGTCCTGGGAGCCGCCACTGCATCGGGGAGGCTGCTGCCCAACGTGGGAGGCCCTAGCACCAACTACCGGCGGCTGTACTCCGGTGTTGTATGGAGTATGGCCCTGTACGGGACACCGGTCTGGGCGGATGCCCTCGGTCGCGCCAACAAGACCCTGCTGCGACGTCTGCAGCAGATCATCGTGACCAGGACGATACGTGGTTATGGGACGGTGTCTTGGACGGCAGCATGCGTCCTCGCAGCAGACCCGCCCTGTGAACTCGCGCGTGCACTTGCTGACGCATACCTCGCGGTGTCGTCAGCGAGGGCACGCGGGGAGCCCCTGGCGTGGACAGATGTGAGGTACATGCAGAGGCTGGCGTGAGAGATCTCGTTGGAGCAGTGGAAAGAGGACCTAGCCCTATCTAACCCTGGACAGGCAACGGTGGAGGCTATTCGACCGGTCCTCCGAGGGTGGTTGGAGCGGCGGTTCGGGCCGCTGACGTTCCGACTTATGCACGTGCTTTCCGGGCACAGTTGCTTCGGGAAGTATCTGCAAAGGATTGCGAGACGGGAGGCGAACCCCACCTGCTACGAGTGCGGGGTGCCAGAATATACGGCGTCCCACACGCTGTGGGAGTGCGTCTCTTTTGAGTCACAGCACACAGATTTTCCACACTCTAAAAAAATGGTGCGTTGTTATGATGGCATTCTTGTTCGATGTTACTTTCCGTCCCTGGTGGCTGTGGCCGGGATATTAGGTGTTAACGCAACAGGTATCCGGGGGGATTTTCCACAATCTAAAAAAATGGTGCGTTGTTATGATGGCATTCTTGTTCGATGTTACTTCCCGTTCCTGGTGGCTGTGGCCGGGATATTAGGTGTTAACGCAAGTTTACCGGGTACCACAACCTCGCACTGATTAAAAGTAATAATGAAGTGCGAAAATTTGTAAAGATTTTGCCATGTTTAGACATTTGTATGTTTACCATTGAGCCGCACGACCACTAAAGAATCGGTTGTGTCGTAACTTAGCACGCAAGTGCTTTATTATCTGGAAAGCCTCAAATTTTACTTTTTGTCTCGTCTGCTTAAATGGCAAGGGTGGCTATTTTACTATACTCTCCAAAATATTACACAAATTTAACACATCATAGTCGTAGGCGTAGAGTTCGCGAAACTTTGTACACACTGCGCTAATAGCGATACTTAAAATCCAAATTCCGATAATGTATGAGATCCAGGTAGCAACAATTTTAAAGTGTATCTGCTTTTAAGGTTAACGAAAGGACCTGTGAAATAATATTTTTTGATTTATCTGATTGGCGAAAACTTCGTACAACAGTTTAAGGCCAATTATAAGGCTTCCCGAGTAGTGTCGTCTGCATAGCAATGAATGTTACTAATTTGCAACATGTCATTAATATGCACAAGAAACAGAGTAGGAGAAACACACACAGCACAGCGACTCACCCGGATTGGTACCACCGTCTTACCTATTCCTGCCGCCATAACATCAGAGCTTGCCGTTAACGTGTTAAGGTTTGGAGGGCAAGATAGCCCGTAAACTTACCTTTGTTCGGGGCTTATCATTCCAACCTGAGGTTGGCAATGCACCACTCCCACCTCTGGTGTCTCTATTACATTTTTCTATGCAAACACATCCAAGCTCTGATTGCAAATATCGCCCCGCGGCCATTTTCATTTTTAATGTATCTTCTGAACAGTATATTATGAAAGAAATGAATCTCCAACTAAATATTACATTTGAACTACTTTTGAAAGAGTGAGACACATACTGTAGTTTCTACCGGAAGACGTACTGGTAAACAAATATATTTTAACCGACTTCAAAACGCACGAATAACTATGTTCCTTCTGACAGTATTTCACAATTTTTAGTTAAGTCGTGTTGCGGGTTAGGCAGCGGTTTGAAGATATTCCGTACAATAATTTAAGCGCTGTAAAGCTGAAAAATGCTGACTTCGATTTTAATAAGTTAGTCATCACGATACACAAAAATTTAGTATTTTCTTCCATTTCCCTGGGATTCAATCATTATATTCAAAAATTGGTTTATAAATGACAGAGAAAATGATTATATACGTGAAAAAATATAGGAGTCGAACATACAAAGCCAAGCTGCACGCCAAGTCTCTTAAGGGGTAGGCAAAGAGTATAGAGTGCCAAATCTCAAGATATTAGCAGACCTGAATAACTTCCTCCACATTTATTACTTTTTCATTTTTTTCGAATCCTAAATTTGAGTGCTGAAATGTGTTTAAGTGAAACAATTTATTACGATTATAGATTTTTACATTAGCATATTAAATCTCGTGAAAAAACACTGATGGTTTTAGACTTACTCCACCAAACTACCTTCTCTTTTTATTACGAAAATGTTCATGTTTATATACCCGTAAATCATGAAGATATGTACACATTCATCGCGTTCGCAACGGCGAGATCAGAGGTTAGAAAGGACATTCACCATTAGTTTCGTCAATCGTCATGTGGAAGAAGTGGCAGATGACAGATTGACAAAGCAGATGAACAATGCGAACGTGGATGGATGTAGGTACCCCGAGAGACCGAGATTAACATTCCTTGATCGAATCGCTCAGGTATTTTTCAAAGATAGTAACAGGAACTTCAATACAAATGTTTGTATGAAAAATGTAATGAGTTTGGAGTAAATGAGATAGACTAAAATATTCTTGCAGACCTGTCTATCTGCCTGCCTATATTCGCACGGAACTTATGTGAAAATTTAAGATACATGTATATATATAAAGTTTACAATATTTTCATTTTCGTTACTGATTTCATAACGTATTTGTTACTTATGACTGTTGTCAAACCCCTTACAAATTAAAATAAATAATTTATTATATACTAACACCCAAGAAATTTCTAAAGATTTCAATAAGTTCTTTAAACATCATCCAGACGGCTGTAATCACGTCCCAATCACACCTACAAATGTGACATTGGTGAAAACTTTGATTGAAATATATCAAAATTTTGGATGAAATCTACGTTCTGCATTGTTGCAAACCAATGTTTACAGTTAATGTTTTGATCCTTGTGGAATAGCATATTATAAAAAACATATTATAAAACAAAGTCTCTCGCCGCGTCTGTCTGTCTGTTCGCGATTTACTCGAAAAGTACTGAAGGGAATTTTATTCGGTTTTGAACAATAGATAGAACAATTCTTGAGGAAGGTTTTAGTGTATAGTAAATTTATGTTTTGTACAAACCAACGATATTACAACGATATTAGTTCAATATGTCGGCAAAAAATAAGCCGATCGGGAGCTTTCCTTGAAAGGCTGCCAAAACCTTTTGAGTTTTAAAAAGACAATATATAGTGGGATTTTTCCTCTTGATAGATTTGAAAAAGGTAAGCGGTGGTATATGTCTATCTTTAAAGAATAACCCATAATAACCGTCTTTTTCGTTTACTTAAAACAGTAAAATGAAGGGTTACTTTAGAACATATTTTTAACAATACAGTATTAACCCTTAATCAAATAAATCTGTTAGATACGTTATGCGTGTAATTTAGATCAAAATTACCTTTTACACTAGCAGAAAAAAATTAACAACCAATGAGTTTTCAAAAAGTTAAAATCAATCAACAACCAATGAGTTTTCAAAATTAAATATTG
>NJDC01001079.1:106313-116402 GCA_002245475.1 Calephelis virginiensis
AATAATTTGAACGCTTGATTAATATAAGTGCAGTTGTGACTGAGTAGTTGCAAATTGTCCCAAATTGGATGTTGTATTAATGTAAATAGAATCTAAGACATTGTGGGAAGTAACATTTTAGTGAGACAAACACTAATACTTTTATTAGGTATTTGAACAACCCCTACAGTTTTACATTTTTATTCATAGCGTAAGTGGTTGTCGTTTTCTATTTGAAGTATATTACTGAGAAGCTGGTAAACTTCAATATGCAAAAGGCTTCATTGAGATGCTAGCCTCAGATTAGCAATATATCATTTTTACACATACGTATCACACAAGTATAATGATAGATACCAATTAACGAGATAATCGGAATGTAGAATATTATTTAAGCGTACATGTAATCTTATTTAGAACATTTCTTCGTGTCAAGTCCCTTGCAGAGCAATATTAGATACTGATTTGTTTTTCACAAATTTCTAGTTACTAGCAGCCCTAGGAACATTTTGTATACTCATGACAAACTGAACGTCGACATTTTGAATAAAGATGACAGAGACATTCATTACTTTGCAGCGTGACGCGTTTCACTGATTTAACGATTCCAAATTCAAAAGATGATTACATAGAAACGGCTACTTCTAAGTTTATAATAAGAGCCTAAGATCATTTCCAGATTTATCGCCCTATAAATTTGCTGACGGGTGTATGGTGGAGGAAACTGGTTGTTCGAGTATCTAAATAAAAAAAAAGTATCTTCACGCCCATATCCCCGAAGAGGTAGGCAGAGGTACAACCAAGGCACCCACGACTAGCCGAAGACACTAAGTCCCACAATGTGATAGGTGGCAAGCCTATCGCCAACCGGGCACATTTCTAATCCAGACCAACATTTTTTTACTTAGAAAATTAGAAAAATCCATTGGTTGGCCGACCCATGGTTCAAACCCAGGACCTCATGCAGTCAAGTCCAACACCCGGACCGCTAGACCACAGAGGCGATTATCTAAATAATATGTCCTAATTATACCTATAAGATTTTGTGTATTTACTCCTTTTCCTTTCTTTAGGTTTTGACATTCACGTTAGTATTTTGCCATTATTCAAGCAGAAATTTGCATCAAATTTACCAAAATCTGGATTCAATTATGTATCATGTCGGTAAATCGTAAGTCATAAGTCTTCAATAAGTCATGTCAGGGTCTCGAGTAAAGCGGTAGCCTCATTACTTAAGCTCATGTATTGAGATATGGCGGCAACGAGGAAATACACGATACGCTGATTTCTTCATGATTATTACATTTGTGCACTTTCATTTAACAAAACTATAGGTACAAAACGCAACCAAAATTGTCTAATTTCACTCAATATAAATACGAAATTCAATAATCTTTTCTCTCGATTGCGAGAAAACTCCTGTATATACTACTTACACTGATTCTATCTTTCAACTAGAAGATTATTTGTCAAAGTTTGAACTTTTTACGGTTAGGTGTGATGACTACAGTATGCCGCGCAAAAATCCATAAAAAGTTTGTCATATTGCAGAACCAATTCTGAATTTGTGATCTATAATATATGTGTTTGCGATAAAATGTTACTTCAGTGACAGTTGCGTGTTTAAATTATTTCAAACACAAACTGCAAACTTAATATTAATTAATCAAATGTAATATGTGTCCTATGACTGTGCCGCAACAAATCATTGCCGTACATTTAATTAAAATCATAAATTCCATTTTCGAAATTATAATGAGCAATGACACTTCGAAAATTGAATAAATATGATCTGCGGATTAATGATTAAAATTAGCACCTGCACAGAAATACCTCGATTAAAACACAAATTTAATAAATTTATTAAACTGCTAATAGAATTTGTAAGTTTTGTTTGCACGGAATATTAAACGAAAAACTGATTTTTTTATGTTTCAATTAATTCATCCCTTTATAATAATATCAAAAGGTGAAATTAGCCCTTTTTTAAGGCCCTTTTTTATTATACATTGTAGGATTATATAATCTTAAAAAAAAATTCAATCAACCCCCGACCAAACCTAAATATATGATGGAGCCAAGAATCATTTCAATTACATTAGCTTTCAAACTAAAATATTAGCATCGAAAACAATCAAACTGCTGAAATGTGTTTGCCACAGACATACGGACATACATTTTCAGTCAGAGGTTAATAGGATAGGATAGGCTGAAACAAAATAATTTTTAAGGAGCTACGATGCCACAGACAAACACACAAACAATTTAAACTTACAGCACCTCCCTTCTTTGATGTGCTTTAGAAAGAACTGCAAAGATACCTAATCGTAACTTTTCAACTATGATCCATCAGACTTCTCACTTTTCACTATCAGGTCTTTGTCATCAAGGCCTCGTTATTAGATAATGTACAGATCTAGTTAAAACAAATCAAACGAGTCCAAACTCGGTGGTTTTACCAATAGCCATTTCAGGGTTACAAGGAGAAGTAAGAGAGAACTTTGAAGTCCATCATCGGATCAGCTCAGTTGTACAATTCGTTAGTGCTTTTTCCATCATTTGCAGATCTATTCCAGTACTTACGAATGGGCTCTGAACAGATCTAAATAAATGATAGATAAAAACAATTTCAATCAAGTAGTATTCAAGTTTGTACTTATCTATATCCATTAGCTATATTACAATTCAATATCAGATACGTGTCATCAAGTCCTCGAAATCAGAAAACATAAACAGATCTTGTGAAGGCGAATTGAATGAGCCCAAGCTCGATGGATTTACCAGTAGGCACTCCAGGGTTACGTTTCCTATCTTCCTATTTTCGAGCTACATTATCAGACTGGCTCAGTTGTACCAGTATTCGTTACTTTTAAAGATTGTTAGGTTTCAAATATCTTGCTTAAAAATAAAATAAATACCCATTGCACGTCAATTGTTGATTTTGATGCTTGTAAAAGAGCTGTAAATAAGCTGATGACTTTTAATCCCAGGACAAATCTCCATAAACTATTGCTAAGAATCATCTCAATCATCTTGATAAAACAAAATAATCTGTCAATCCGCTAAGAGCTACGATACGACAGACAGACACACACCTAGACACAAAATCGCATCAAACTTAAAACACCCTCGATTTGCTTAGGGGGTAAAACAATAAATAACATAAGGATGAATTTATATGCTCCTCCTTTTATGTTTCGCTTAACACAACTTCATTGTGTAGAACTAGCCTTTGTTAACTCAAATATGAGTGACATCAAATTTCCAACTAGTTTCATTTATAATTGTGATTGGTCAAGCTACAGGAAGTTAGTGAAGTACTTAACACTAATTTACTAGTAATGTGAAGGGACGGGTACGGTCTGTGGTCAAAACTTAACCACACAGTTGAATTGCATTTTGGTTCCGAAAATGTCTTCAAATTTAACAAGATAAAGACAAAACTCTAACCGTAAGTAATTATAGGGAATATGGTGAATTAGTTTGACCTGATATACACCTTTTCACCCACAGATCAATGCAGTTTTATATTACTGTGATGTAACAAATTTTCTTCGTGTTGTTCTGGATGTTCTCTGTAAAATAAACCAAATAGCTCCTTGCCTAAACGTTTTTTTTACATGAGCGATCAGCGAATAATCACATGAGTCTACTATTGGTAAGATATAACCTATAGATATGTTATAGGTATGTCGCTGTCTAGGCCGAAATGTTAGGCCAATTGTGAAAATTTATAAAATAAGAAAAAAGAAACTTCAACTTGTTGTTTCAACAAACAAACACACAAAAACATAGAATTCTATTTGCGCTAACACTGTTTATTATCTTCATAGAATGTAAGAGCTTTTTGTAATTGATCCCCTTTACGTTATACTTACTCGTACTTACGCTACTAAATTATTTATTTATAAGAAACATATTGTCCCGGCAAATGTTCCGCCATGTTTAGCATAAAGGCATTATATGAAAAGTAAAAATTATTACTACTTTTTCTTATGCTCAACTGTAAATATAAGTGTTTAACCATGCACATGTTTTTGTATCAAGTTTTGTTTGTTAGGGCTATTTTAGAAACTGATTTGAGAAATACTATCCAAGATGTATCAAATAAGATAGACACGATAGTAAAATGTGAAAAATCTAAGAAGTTCCTATTTATGCTATAGGCTACCTTTCACTATCATGTTAAAGACGTATCGCTATTCTATGGCAAGAGTATTCGGTCGTCCAAGGTTACCACCAGAAAATTCGCAGCAGTGATGCGAAATTAAAAACTTATGACTAAAGTACACCGTCAAAAAAGACTATCCTTATTAATAAACATAGACTAAAGGACTCCAAGGCCTATGTTTATATTATAGCCGGTATTAAAATATTTTATAGAGTGTAATGGTGAAATAAATCTTAAAGTACTTTAGGGTTATAAAAAGACTATTGCAAAGTGATGTTGAGGATTTTATTTAAACATCTAATAATAATAAGTGTATAAACGAAAAATGTAATTTTCGTAGTATATTTCTTTCGAAGTCAAAATGAGAAACTGGGCATAAAAAGAATTTACTCACGTGCTGCATCTGGAGACAAATCAGAGACAGATTCTGTTGCTATTCAAAACTACAACTTTTCTTGAATGTCACAATTTAACTGTGAAACCGGGAATGAAGGACACAATAAAGCTGTTATGAATGTCACTAGACTGAATATTTCCTTTACGTACACATTTTATAAGTGACAAAGCCAACCTAATGTTGCATTTGTTAACAATAGTTCAGTATATTATTTACGGTGTTGTTATCTTAATACTGTCAAAGTAAACCTTAAACGGATAAAAAAAAGTATCTTCACGCCCATATCCCTGAAGTGGTTGGCAGAGGCACAACCAGGGCACCCACGACTAGCCGAAGATACTAAGTCCCACAATGTGATAGGCGGCAAAGCCTATAGCCAACCGGGCACATATCCTATCCCGAGCAACATTTTTTTATTAGAAAATTGGAAAAACCCAATTTTCTTTTTGTTGCCCGACCCAGTATTCAAACCCAGGACCTCATGCAGTCAAGTCCAACAACTGAACCGCTAGACCACAGAGGCGATACTTACCAGTAATTTTGTCTTTTAAACTAAATAAAGACAATGACAAGCATTTACTGTATGCCATTTTTAATATGATCAGTTGATGTCGCAGAATGTTCTAAAAGTGACATACTCGTAAATACAGATTACTTTCTTCTATCCTTGTCATAATAAATGGACGTTATTCAACCTACTTATGTAAGTGTTTAAAGAAAGAACACTTGCAAGTTAATTGAAATTAGTTATTTGGTATTCATTGTAATTGGTTCTAGTCCTTTTTGACCGACTACAAATATAGAGGAGGTTCTCAGTTCGACTTTTTTGTATGTTTGTTACACAATAAATCGCAAACCGATTTTTATGGTTCTTCTGAAAGATAGGTCATGATTGCGAGGTGAACCCAATTAGTTTTATCATTATCTGAATATCGGGTTTTGAGTAATACTTACCTAATAGTGAAAACATTTTTACAAAAAAATGCTATTTTTCTAAAAAAGAGTTTTTCAAACCGCGACGTGGTACCAAATAAAATTAGTTAGAGCTGGTGTTTGCAGCTTTACTGCGACTAATTGTTTTAATAAT
The DNA here is from genome assembly GCA_002245475.1 of Calephelis virginiensis. NCBI lineage: Eukaryota > Metazoa > Arthropoda > Insecta > Lepidoptera > Riodinidae > Calephelis > Calephelis virginiensis. The sequence goes on from NJDC01001079.1 coordinate 111,948, forward strand.
AGAAACCAAACCAGTAGACCAATTTTGAAACGTTAAAAAATACACACTGGAAGATAGTAATTATGCATTGCCAATTGCATTGCCAATTTGAGACTGGAACTTTTAGCCCTATGCATAAGTGTTGTTATTATGAGATCCAAATCTTCATCGACGTACACTAATATGATAATAGAATGAAATACATTTCGCAATAAATTTAGGATATTAGAAATCATAATATTAAAAATGATTGCCTAAATTTTTGTCATGACTAAAATGGTTTTTTGTTATTTTTTTTTATATTTTTGCCGTATTATTTAGACAAACATAATGTTTTATTAGTGTCTTTGCAATGGAACACCGAATATATTGTTACATTTTTTTTTATTTAATCCTGTAAAAATAGTTGGCAGAGTCATGCTAGTTTATATCTGGCAACAAAACTTCTGCACATTGTTTAGGTAAAATATTTCAAGTTGGGATCGAACTCTCATATTACCTGAAAATTGCAACTTTTGAGGAAAAAAATTGAAAACATAAATTCTAAAGATTTTGTTTCGTCGTAATAAGAAAGCAAACATTTAAACTTGCATGTAGCTGGTAGCATCGAGCATTGCACACCGAGAGGCTAGACTTAGGTTTAGAGAGTGGGTATTATGCGGTAGACCTATGTTGGCCCATATGTATGATGAAATGCAAAATAGCAGAAGAATTTTTAAATCTCGCTTGAAGTGGTGTCAAGACAACCAGGATCAACTGAAAATGGATGCTGTAGCTAAAAACATATCAAAGGTGATTTTCGCGGCTTTTGGCGTAATACTAAGAGTTTAAATGTGAAACCAGGCCTCCCTTTGTGTGTTGACGGTGTAAGCGAACATAGTGACATCGCTAACATATTTATGAATCACTTCTCTGTTAAGTCACCTTTGATTTCGAACGATATGCATGGGAGTAGGAAGGATCTGACTTGGCCGGTGGGGGTTACTTTCAGTGCGAAGGATGTGCAGTCAATTATTAGGCATTTGACTAGGGGTAAGACTCCAGGTCATGATGGCCTAAGCATAGAACACCTGCAACATGGTGGTCCGCATACAGCTAGAGTCCTTGCAATGTTCTTCTCACTATGTATAAGCCACTCCTACCTACCATCGGACCTCATTAAAACTGTTGTTGTACCTATTGTTAAAGATGAAACCGGTGACTTTGGTAGCAAAAGAAATTTTAGACCTATATCGTTGGCTAGTGTAATGGCCAGAGTATTTGACGGATTGCTTGATATACAACTGGATCAGTACGTGAAATTACACGACAACCAGTTTGGTTTTCGCCCTCAGCTATCTACGGAAAGTGCAATACTGTGTCTCATGCATACCTTCAGATATTACTTGGATCGTAAAACCCCTGTTTATGCGTGCTTTCTTGACCTTACCAGGCAATTTGACCTAGTGGCATATGATATTCAGTGGGAGAAGTTAGAAAGAATCCAAATGCCTCCCGGACTTATAAATGGTATGCTCACCAGGTCAACAGGGTTAAGTGGGCGGGAGCAGTGTCCGCGCCTTATAGTCTTAAGTGTGGTGTTAGACAGGGTGGATTAAGTTCTCCCACACTTTTTAATTTATATATAAATGCACTCATAGTTGAACTTAGTGGTCGTCATATTGGCTGTCACACTGACGATGTCTGCATCATTAACTTCAGCTACGCAGATGATATGGTGCTGCTGAGTACGTCTGTCTGTGGTCTGAAAACATTGCTTCATGTTTGTGAACGGTTTGCAACGCAGCACGGTCTGGTTTACAACGTAAAGAAAAGCAATATCATGGTGTTTGAGACGGCTGGTGCGAAGTGCCCACAAAATGTTCCCTCGGTATATCTCTGTGGTGAAGCGTTAACAAGAGTCCACCAATTTAAGTATTTGGGTCACATAATCACCACTGATCTCAAAGACCATGAAGATATTGAGTGGGAGCAGAGAGCGTTGTCCAGAAGAGCGAATATGTTGGCCCGCAGATTTTGGAGAGCTTCTGATGAAGTTAAAATTACTCTTTTCCGTGCATTCTGCACCTCTCTTTACACGTGCAGTCTGTGGGTCAATTACTCGCAAAGATGTTACAACGCCCTCCGAATTCAATATAATAACGCTCTTAGGGCTTTGTTGAGGCTGCCTCGATATTACAGTGCATCAGGGATGTTCGCAGTGGTGCGAACTGACTGTTTCTACGCAACTATGCGCAAAAGGTGTGCCTCCCTGGTGCGCAGGTTGAGAGGCAGCACCAACACAGTCCTAAGTATGATTGTGAATAGACTGAACTGTCCTTTTATCAGGCATTGTTGTAATATACAAGTCGCGAGAAATGTCGGATAGGAAGACAGTCAATCTCAATTATTATGTAATTTTATCAGTTTATAGTATTGCATTCCTTTTATTTTTATTTTTATTATTATTCTTTTTTTTTTTATTTGTACTTGAATTCCATTTTAAATTATTTTGACATTGTATTAATTGTTTGACATTTTTAAATCAGCTATTGTATTATAAATCAATTTGAATCAATTATTAATTAATTATTTATTTATAGCATGTCATTATAATATTACGTGTTTGTTTATTACCTTATATGAAATTTAAATTATTATTTTTATGGGTCTATGTAACCTGATAATAAACGAATTTCATTTTTTATTTTATTTTAAACTATTTTTAGACAATGTGTGTCAGAATTGACCCCATTTACGAGTTATAAGCAAATAAGTGAAATGATTTGAGTATTTACTCTAAAGTTACAGCCATTAAATTGCTTTGAGAGAACTATAAATATTTGTTACTTCGAGCCAAGTTCCCTGCGGATTTCAAATGAAAAGGTTTATTCGAGTGCAAGTTTATTGTATCAGGGTATACGAGTACAAGAGTTTATTTCAATGTAAAACCAAGCGAAGATACTGAATTTTTCTTCAATAAACGTAAATGTTGTTATTTGCTTATGATTTTCAAGGATATTTTGATACATAGTGACCGCCTAGTTGGTCGAATGGCTAGCGTACACGCCTAACTACATCGATCAACCGCGAGGCTCGGTTTCGATTCCCAACGGAACAACATTTGTGTGATAAGAATTCAGATGTCTGCTTTATTAGGTCTAGGTGTTTATTAAATTAATTCTGGTTTCTATTTAAGTATTTCTAAGTATTAGATTAGTTAACTTAACACCCATAACACAAGCGTATAATTTGCTTACTTTTCGTTTGGATTAAATTTGTGACTTGTCCAAGGATTTATTTATTCATTCCACATCACATCACATCCATACAAATAAAATATCTGTTTTTTCAGGCTTATATCTAAAACAGTTGGACCGATGTCGACAGGAATTTCACAGGTAGCTGATGTAATAACCTTATTAGAATATAAATTGATGTTTTTTATATAAAATTAGTCCAATTTAGCACCTGTCAATCAGACTTATTTTAATTAAAAAAATCTAAATTGACTGACTATACTACGTAATACATACGTACATGCATATACATCTTCACGGCAAGTTCATATATGTAGAGTATCGAGTGTCAAATCTCACGATCCTTGTAAACTTTTCTGACGAATATTCATTACCGTTTTAATACAAACACGCCGGTTTCAGAGACTTATGACTTCATCGTCGTCGGATAATAGCCTCGCGATTTCTTCGTAAAATGTCAACCTAGGTCTCCCCGGTTACCTACATCCATTCATATTCGCATTGAATATCTGCATTGTCAATCCTTCAATCGCCATTCTTTCCACATGAACAAACCAGCGGAGCATGCCTTTACTCATTTTCACATCAAAACTATTTGAATCCCACTCCTTCTCGGATCTTGCTTTTACGAATGCAGTCAATGAGCGTTACACTATAAATTTTCCGTAGTGCTCTTAATTCGACGTAATTTATCCTAATCTTATTCGTTTCCTGACATACTCTCGAGTCCAGCTACACTTTAAACCTCGCTTTTAAATAGCTTGCGCAACGCTCTTTGTACAAAATCTCTTCGTATACTCTTCTTTCAACATTTACGGTGTACCTTCCATCTCTTTTAAAATCAACATCAAAATATACAATTTCATTTACTTGTTCTAGCACTACATCGACAAATCCAACTCTAGCATCTATTCTGGCTATAACTCATTGAAATAGCATTACTTTAATTTCTTCGCAAACAAAAGTAAGCCTCTTTTTTAAAACTATCTTGTTGTGTTGTATGACCCAAAAATACAGCATCATATTCATAAATCAGGCAGGTCACACATCAAGACATTTATCTAAATACAAAATTAAGAAGCTTGCTGACAACATACAGCCCTGCTTGCTTGACGCCAGTGTTGACAACAAACCATGGCAAGATGATGCCGTCCACCCGCACACGTGCTTTATACTCTAAATACATAGTCTACATAGCACATAGTACGTAGCACGTTCATCTCATAATCATCACATA
>NJDC01001079.1:124457-134676 GCA_002245475.1 Calephelis virginiensis
AATTGTCCACGAGGGCGTCGTTACTGTAACAAGCCAAATAGGATTGACACCTGGGACCCCTTGTTTGTATGGCTCCCAAACGTACGTAGAATGAATAATTCAAATCCACAGTTAAATTTTTGTGGCACATCACATGTTTATTATCACTAGCTGCAAATCACTCAATCACTTTCCGAGTTCAGAAAAATGAAATTTGTCGTTAGGTACCAGTATTTAATTCATGTCTATAGGAAGACTTTTGGTAACACCAACTTTTTCAAGTACTTACCTGGCAGAAGCTACTTAGATGTTTTAAAGCTTATTAATGGAAACGATATTTGTTACAAATAAACGGTATTCCATGACTTGTTGCTTGGATTTTGAAACAGCTCGCTGAGATTATTTTATTTTTTATCTACTTCTAGGATCAGAATTTCAGTGTTTGTCATATTTTGAATTGGATAATATTTAACATTCACTTTTTTCTAGATACATATTAACTATTGGCAACATATTAAGGTGATTAACTTTTGGTGTCTTATAGAAACAAGTTTAACTCATAAGTTAAACTTAATAATTGACAGCTAAATTTTAAAATTTAGCTTATTTAAATAAGACCTTACAAAGTATATAATAGTTTAAGCTTACAGCCTATACATAACCTACATTGAAATAGAATGCAACTATTAATTTAAGTTGCATACACTTTAATTTAAATACTGTTTAGAAACAAAATTGTTGAAAATTTGATATATTAAAGATCTCTAAGGTAATTAGACTCGAACAGTTGGCGCGGTCCCAAGATTGGTTATACAGTTAACAGTGTCATATTCAACAGCGCGTCACGCCTTTCAAACGAAGTACCGTTTCCAACGAGCATTAGGAATTATTCCAGCAAGATGCTGATGGAGCTGAAAATGTGCCAAGAGTACTTCCAATTGCAGAGAGAAAGTACTCACTGTAGTTCATTTAGATACGACTGCGATATTAAAATTTTCCTTTGTGTTAAAACGGATATTAAAAATGCTACATAGTTATTATATTACTAGTTCGATCTACAATTTGAATATCCAAAAATATATGTTTTATGTAATAGTGTCATTAAACGTGTACTAGCATTGAGATTAGAAAATAACACCAGAGTTTCTTAAGTCAGTATCATTCCTCTTTCTCGGACAATGAACAAGTACATGCAAAAATCATGAGTTTCAATGAATAACAATTTCTATTGGCACGTCATAAAAATCAAGTGAAGAACTTTATCACAATGCCGATGAAACTATTAAATCGCTTTTTGTAAATTTTTAAGACGAGCATTTTAGTCGAACTACTGGTAACACATTAACAGTTTCAAATGTGTTTTTTTAATACTATCAGCAGAAAATAATAACGGGCAAAGGAGCTCTGAGTTCTGCATATCGATCCGTAAAATGACCAGTGTTAATTGAAAACTTTGTGATAGAATATTAAGATTTCGATTACTGCTTTTTTATTTCTGCTCGCTAAGCCAATTTTAAAAGCTTGTAAATGAGACATACCCGATTGCACAAGTAGATATGTCTTACATCTACTTAATTCAAACGCTAATACGATTATTTCTTCATAATTATTTCATGTATTTTTTCGTTTTTAATAATAGAGCAATAATGACTTTGGTGAACATCAAATTGCTGCCGAACGATGATGCGGTGACAGTGTCTTGTACAATGCGAATTTCGTTTAAGCACATCTAATTGTGATTCAGTGCATTAACACTGGTAAAAAAATGAAATATAACTTAGCCTATTTGACTTTTGTTTAAATATGCAATCAACAATTATCAAAAATTCGATAACATTAAATTTTTTAGACTTTATTGGAAACAATAGAAAGGTAAGAATAAAAAACAGCATTAAAAACACAAGCTTAGCATGTCTTGCGAGAAACTATTATTTATACTGTTTATCGACTGCTTCTTAAAATCTCTGGTTCAGATATAGGATGCACAGTTTGGCGACGTATTGCAGGGCGACGGCTGCCCACCGCGTGCCACGTGGCCACGTCGTCCCCGCTCGCCCCGCGCACGCTGAACGCTTGCAAGGGGGACGTACCCGCCAGTATGCGGCCTATCACCCTGGCAGGAAGCAAATCATTTGCAATTTTCATTCTTTTCGCCCAATTCGCTGGAATAAACACACGGCTCTCCTGATGGTAAGAGAAAACCATAGCATGTAGATAAGATATTTTAGCAACATTTAAAATTATCTCACTATGCAGGGAACTTGCAACTTCGGCAGAAGGAAGTCAAACTCATAGTACACCACTGGAATGGCTGGAACGTTTTCATCTCTCACCACCAAGTTCTAGGAGCAAGTCTTGCCTGGTTTAATGCTAACACATTCACTTGGGGTGTTTAATCAATTATTTCAAAATATTTTCACAAAAAAATATACTTTCAATCAGTGTGGGTAGATGATGAAAACTTAGTAAAAACTAATAGCAGCTACAAAAGATCTCAATAACATTTTTGGGTTTTTCTAGATTTTCTAATAGTAAAAGTTATAATGTTCTTGTCTGAATGAATGACATTTTTTATCGTAGTTCGTAATTATTTAAGCTATCTGACTGCCCCTGATATTTACCATGCTATTAAAATAAAGTTAGTTATAAAAGTTGGGTACTCGTATGTCAGGAAAAGCATGAAAGTAGGATAAATGCGGTCAAAATGAGAGTGCTACGTAAAATCTGTGGTGTAACGCTCGCTGACTGCATTCGTAATAGTGACATCCGAGAAAGAGTGAGATTGAAAGAAAGTGTTGGTGTTAAAATGCGAAAGGGCATGCTACGCTGGTTCGGTCATGTGGAAAGATTGACAAAGCAGATATATAATGCGAATGTGGATAGATGAAGGTACCCGGGGAGACCAAAATTGACATTCCACGATAAGATCACTCAAATATTATCTAAGGGTGGTGTAAAGAGTCTCCGAAACCGGCGTGTTTGTATGAAAAGGGTAATGTGAAGAAAGCCAGACAGGTTTGTCAGAATCGTGAGGTTTGGCAGTCGATACTGTCTGCCTATCCCCCAAAAGGGACTTGGCGTAAAGATATGTATATGAATAAAAGTTATGTGTCCCAACTTTCAATAATTGTCTGTTTGATAAGGCTGCCCTTACTGTATGCGCCTATTATGATAAAAAAAGTTATGTTTAATACATTTGGAATCGTCAAGAACTCACATATTTTGAAATTAAAAGTAAATAAAAAAAGTTAGTGTGATTTCTATTTCTATATTTATGTTTCAAAATATAAAACTGCAAAAAAAAATAAAGGTCGAAGAAGATATTCGTTTTAAGAAGGAGAAAAGTCGTTCAAATAATACAACAAATTTAGAATTTCAAAATTCTAGCTTGATATATTAAATGAAATGTTCGTTTGTCTGGCTTAAGCTCAAAAAAAAATATTCGTGGAAGTTCCGAAAAGGTTTAGAATCTGAGACAACTTTTAGGAAAACTAACAAAACAACATTTTTCTTTTCCCTTAACAAAATGTAAATAATTATATTATTAGATTTTATTACTATAGTATCAATATCGGGTACAACGAAGTTTGACAAGACAGCAAATAAGTAATATAAAATACTTATTTCCTAATCTTGAATTATTATTTTACTTCTTGCATTAATATATTCATTGAACAAATTATCTCCTACATTGTCCTAATATTGAACAATATGAACTTTATTAAGGCTTTAATTAAAAAAAGAAAATAAACTTTCTCATGTTTTTGTTAATTTAGAGACAACTATCATCCCGATAGTAATAATTCTAACTCTGACTATCAGCATTTTTACAAAGCATCTACAAACACTTTTTATAAGTTAACTCATCTTTGTTTTGTAACTTTCTCCCTCTTCTTTCTTTCCCACGGGATATCATCATCATCATCATCAGCCGGAGGACGTCAATTGCTGGACATAGGCCTCCTCCAAATATCTCCCCACGGGATATACTTATCTACAATTTTGTAGAGAACAGGTGCACCAATTTCTTGGATCGATTTATTCCATTTAAGAACTTTTTCCACCGGTCCCGAAAATATTCTCGTACCGGTACTGTATAATTCCTGAAAACAAATAACGTTTTGGAAACAACGAACAACTATTTTTTAAGATAGTGTAACAAGTGACAGTTCTCCTGATGGTAAGGGATAACCGTCAATATACAGACACCATAGATGTTGCCGGTGCATCACTATCTTATGGCAGAGGTGTTAATTTGATTGAACAAATCTATCGGCTACCTTATCCTCTAAACCGAGATATGATACTGTCATTACGGTGGCAGGAATAGGTAAGGGGTGGATCCCATCCCGAATGAATTGCAGAATGACAATTCACTACCAACAGTGTATTCTTCGGAATGAAACATTTTAGTTTTGCTCGCCCCTTACGAGCTGCCTTATATCAGATGGTCTTTTCTACATAGCAGACTCGGACCGACAGGAGGGATATATTATAGTAAGAGCTATAAAAGTTGTCCTCGTATTTGAAATTTTCCATAATGGCTATTTAAGATTGGGAAAGCACAAAAGCAAACAAATTAAGTGATGATAACAAACATATATATTCAAACAAATTGTATTCACAATTTACATTACCACCTTTGGTGTCTCTAGACGGCGTCAATTTCTTTCCATCAGGAAATCCGTATGCTTGTTTGCCTTCCAATATCATAAAAAAATCATAAAAAAAATCAATTCAAACAGGATTTTAACCTGCACCTTTTCATCTCTCGAAAAAGAATTCTCTAACGCTAGCCAAATGCTGTAAGAGCTGCTGCGCCATTTGAGCTGACCGTTTCTTACAAAATCATCCGCTTGTTGTTACAAAAATTAGGTCGTATCAAAGGCCCCTATACAAACACGGTATATCGCGTCAAAGCCGTCCGATAAACGGATATTGCGTCGTACGCCCGTAGCGGAAGGCTTTCTAACTCGCTACAACACAGCGAAATATCTCACTATTACTTTTTAAACGGCATATGGGAAAGCGCTACATTCGCTTTTATAGGTCATTTCAGAATAGACCCTTCATAAAGTGGAAAAAGTTTTCTTGTCGTAGATTTTTAGAGAATTAAAACGTGATTGCTTTAACATGGTTGCGAGCAACGGTTATGTTTTTCGAGCGCACCTGTAAATGGTTAAGGAAAGATTCCTTGTACATCTTAACTTGACAGATTTGAATAAACATTCCTGGACAAACTACATAAACTGATATATCCCCAAAGTAAGCAAATGATATGCTTCTGTTATGGGTATTTGTCCATGATACTAATACATATAAGTACGTGCTTTAATAGATACTAAATTAAATTTAATAAACATACAGATTCTAACGTACACACATTTAAATAAACATTAATTAACACACAAATGTCTGCCTTCGTCTGATATCGAGCCTCGCGGTTAGTCGGTGGCATTAGCCGTGGCAAGCAAGCAAGGCGGTAAAACACTTTTTAACATAATTCTAAAGTTAAATATCTCTTTAAAATATTCCAAAAATATATGCATTAATCTTTTCTTTTATAACATATTCAATATGTGCTCGTTTACATTGGTATTTTTGTACATTATTTCGTTAGCGTTAGTTTCAAATTTAAAAAAAATATTGCAGAGAAGTATTGTCTAAAACTATCATAAAATATCATAACAGTCGCAGCCTGACTGCCTTAAATGTATAAAAGTTAAAACCACCAGAAAGATGACAATAACGTAGACTGCTGAACGCGAATGTGATTAGACCCTTTAGTATTTGGCCCAATAAAACCTTTTGACATCTGATTATGACAACCATATCACCCAATATTTATTTATATTATATTATTCTACCAGTGCCGACATTCATAACTAGCTGCTGGAGCGCTTGGAATTAAATTGCTTGAATCGAAAACACCACCTTATCCATTCCTGTTGCCACTTTGGTGCTCGCCAACGTTGTGTTTCTCAATACTCAAATACTGGCCAAAAGAAAAACACCAATCACTTATTATTTTTCGCATCAAAAAAGCGACCTTGATCTGTCTTTTAACATAAAAACTGTCCAATACCAAAAGCTACTTTGAATCAAGAAAAAGCCAGATTAAATTTTGTCTACTACATAAATAAAGTGAAATATGATTAACTTGTTAGAGTGAAAAGGTAAATTAAAGGATCCTTACATCTCCTTACGAGGCTAATTAGATACTTACTTGAATTAATTAAAATGCAATAGGCCCATTTACGAAGAATAGAAATAGCATATTTTCAAACTTTAATTTTGACTGGAACTAAAGTACGGTTGATAGAAGAAAAGGTCTAACATATAAATACAAAATGAAAAACTTTTTTGGGAATTTCTTTCATTAACATTTGTCTCCTACTTAAATAAAATATAATACATATACAATGACCGCGACCGAATGCCATTTTTTAACGTGAATGGGTAAAACAAATAAGACACAGTAAAATATAATGATGAATTCCAATTATAACAAAATTAATTTCCAACTATTTTTAGAACACCCGCTCAATTCTTCTGACCGCAAATTCAGATCTTCTAAAAAATCTATAGAAAAGGTAGTTTTGCTAGTTACACTATTTATAACTCAAGAAGTGCTGAACTGATTTGGCTTAAACTTTACGGAGAGAGATAGCTTAAAACCATAACTTAAAACATATGATGTTTTTTCATTCCGTTCGACTGCGACGAAACTAGGAAAAATAGTCATAGTTTTTTTTAGAAAAGGCAAATTATTTTATTTATAACTGTGTATCAGACTCCCTACTAGCTTAACCAGATCAATAAGATCTTAAAATATAATTGTCAAAAACAATGTTAACAATTTATTTAGTTAATTAATATAAATTTAGACCCGCTACATACATTCATATATGTGTTACAGAATTTCGTTTCGAAAAATTAGAACGAAATTTTACCTGTAACAGATTCACCCAAATTCCGTACGAAAACGGATGTGCAGATTTGTATGAATGTCCTTGCGAAAATTTTACTAGAAGGAATTCGGTAACAAAATTCCAAGTATTTGTGGAGAGTCTTAAACTCAAATGCAATCGCCATTTCAATCTTTATGAGGCTCATAAACGAAGTTGGAAGAAGACGAAGCTACACTTACTTTTAGTTTGTTAGATCGAGTTTTAACTTGATTCTGTACTTCGCTCTTCGTTAAATCTACTTCAGTTTGCTTCTTAGGTGTCGCTGGGAATAAAACATTTCATGTCTTAGAAGTTTTAATAAGTTGATACACGCATGATAAATTGAATTTCAATGTTAAGACCATCATCATATTATTTATGGCGCAATAGCTAGAAATCATTTTAGTGATTAATTTTAAGATTTTGGCCCTTCGAGATAAAAGATGGTCGTATTTTTCTGTAATTATCGAAGTTGAGTTAAATTAGTCAATGAAAATGGCTTATTGTTCAGTTTTGATGAGATGAAGTGTGTACTCACAAGTGAAGTAAACATGAAAAAATAAAAATAGAATAGAAAATATTTTTTATTTTCATTTGTGACGAGTCTCTAAAACCTATCACCGGATCGGAACGTGGCTACACCCTGAGGAGATCCGTCAAGAAACTAAGCGTGTTTGTCCTTTTTTTCTTATCTATACAATTAAGCAATACATCATACATTATTATTAGCAAAAGATCGGCAGGAGGAGCAATTCATCTCAAGGACTCTTATCCAATCTTTATCCGATAAATATTCAGCAATTGTATAGTCAGGTATATTAACTAGAGTAAGTAGTCTTCAATAGTAACCATTCTATAACATTTTATACAATTTAACTTTGACACATTTTTTAAAATATAGTTTTTTTAGCGTCTTTCTGGGGCCGGCTAAGGCTACTTTTAGGCCATGCTGCCATGTCGTTCGTATTAATTAAGTCATAACTCACTATGTACAAAGTCATGTCAGGGTCTTGAGTAAATCGGTTTTATGCATTCTCACTATTTTGGATTTGCTGGAAGAAATTTGTTTTTGGGATAAGCTCGCCTTTTGTATAATGTTATTTACTTGTTATATAAAACTTACTTTTATTTGTTATATACTATTATCTTAATATATATGAATCTCGTGTCACAATGTTTGTCCTCAATGGACTCCTAACCTACCTAACCTAACCGATTTTAATCAAATTTACACACCGTGTTCAGTTTGGTCTAACTTGAAAGATAAGATAGCTTACATCTAAATTTTTCGCGAGCGAAGCCGCGGGTAACAGCTAGTATTATATAATAATGTATATACTATATAATATTATATATATATTTACTTACTTGTTTTCTGACTTTTTGTGTACAATAAAGAATTAAAAAAAGACAGAAAGAAAATTGTATAAAATTGACTGATTTCACTCAATATAAACACGGAATTCAATAATTAGGCAAAAATTACGACCATATTTTACGATGTCGACCAAAACTCAATTTTTTTATAAAGATTTTTTTTTAAGTTCATTTATCCCTTTCTGGGACCGGCTAAAACTTTTAGGCCATACTGATATGCCTTTCGTGTTAATCAATCCTTTTTTTGTTATTTATTTATTTTCAATTCACCTCTAAAGTGTCTTATTATCTCGTTTCCCTTTCTTTAATGTTCATTTCTCTTTATTTAGTTCAGAAGTTATTTAAGTTCTTGACTACTTCTTTAGTTTGTAATTTTTCAAAGTTTTCATGTTATGTTTCTCCGTTAATTTGTCCTTGAGTTTCCGATTTATTATTGACACACAAATTATAAAATTAAAATGCTGATTGCTAAAATTATCTTCTTTCAGGATGGCGTCACAATTACGTTATGTATGTTTATTAATCTCTTGTTTTTCTTCTATATCTTATACTAGTTCTATGTTATGTAAACTCATCTTAATGTTTCGTTTCTGGAGCTTGTTTCATCTGCAATCTTACTTCTTGTCCAGACATCTGTCGTGTCTCTCTTTAAAACACGAAATTTTTTGCCTTACAATATTACACTAGCATAATTTATTTACAGAATTATACGAGGGTGGATCCAAAAGTTCTAAACCCGACCAAGAAAATGAAAGAAAAGTGGGTCTAAATTTATTTTTATTTTTCGACATAGTCTCCATCTAGCTCAACACACTTCTTCCACCTGACCTGAAACTTGTTTATCCCCTCGAAAAAAAAAGATTCCGGAAGGTCGGCGAAATAGTCGTTTACTGCGACTATCACCTCATCTTTGGTCGAAAATTTCGAGCCACCCAAGTGTTTTCTTTTTAATTTGGAAATAAATGATAATCCAAGGGGGCTAAATTCGGCGAATAAGGTGGGTGGGGCAGCAATTCGTAGCCACAATCATGGATTACAGACATTGTTTCAACCGAAGTGTGAACACATGCATTGTCTTGATGAAACAAAACTTTCTTACGCAACATTCCCAGCCTTTTTTCTTTTATTTCTTCCCGGAGTCTTCGTAAAAGGTTACAATAATAACTAGAATTTATAGTTTGACCTTTCAGTAAATAATCTACAAAAATAATGCCCTTCGCATCAAAAAAAACAGAAGCCATGACTTTGTTAGTCGACAAAACGACCTTAGCCTTTTTCGGTGTAGGAGAGTCTGGTCTTTTCCACTGTTTGTATTGTTGTTTTGATTCAGGAGTATGGTGGTGAACCCAGCTTTCATCTTTCGTAACAAATCTAGACAAAAAGTCCTCGGGATCAGTCTCAAAAAGTTCCAAACAGTCTCGCAAAATTGTGTATCGAACTCGTTTTTGTTCAGCTGAAAGCAACCTCGGGACTCAGCGAGCAGAAACCTTATGGAACCCCAATTTTTCCGTTATTATGTGTTGCACTCGGCTATAACTGATGTTTGTTATCTCAGCTATCTTACCAATGGTCAAACGTCGGTCACCCAGTACGAGATCACAAATTTTATTGATGTTTTCTTTCGTGGTAGAGGATGTAGGCCTTCCACTCCTAGGATCATTTTTAATGCTCTCACGACCGCGCTTAAACTCAGCTCATCCACTTCTTGACACTGGAATACGATGGAGCAGACTCCCCCAAAGTGCTCACCATATCTTGATGGATGTCTTTTGGTGATAGGCCTTTTTTATTGAGGTACTTAATTGTGTACTATAGCTGGATTGGTGAAGAAAACAGCAATTAGTTGAAGCTTCTTTATTTTGTAGATGAGTACAATCTTCTTAGCTTGCCTTTTTGAATGTAATTTACTAACA
>NJDC01001080.1:0-18540 GCA_002245475.1 Calephelis virginiensis
TTTTCACTCTTAATCCTTTCAAGCCCTCCAAATGGAATACGTACTCGCCATTGCCTTCACTTCTTCAACAGACCCCTAAACCGGCTAATAACCAAGTAGTGGTCCGTGTTAAGAGTTGGGTCTCTGAAGGCTCTTGTGTCCATTAAACACTTCCGGAGGCGACTATCAACCAAGATCAAATCTATCATACTCCTTCCTTCTCCATGTATACGTATGTATGTCCTTATGCTGAAACATTGTGTTAGACACAAGAAGATTTCTTTCCACACATAAATCTACAATATACTTACCAGCAGCATTCACTCTCTTATCACCATAGGGTCCAAGAACGGTCTCGTAACCGTCCCGTCGCGTCCCCACCTAACCATTCAAGTCACCACACATAATCACTTTTTTATTTCCATCAACCATATCCAGATTATCCCTTACTGAATCCCAAAACTTTTCCAGGTCATGAGTCGCCAACGAGTTGATCGGAGCATAGGTTGCTACCACAAAAACTCGCGTGACTCCTAGTTTAATACGGACCCAGAGCAGTCCCGGACCAATCAAACCATACTCTTTCAGGCCAGAGGCTAAGCGAGACGATAAAATGATACCTACCCCAGCGCTGACGTGATCGCTCTGTGGTACACCAGACCATAGAGCCAACCTGCCACCGGGGAGATCAAAAGTATCACTACCTTTTCGCTTAGTCTCCGTTACACACAGTAAATCCAGGCATCTCTCATCCATTACATCAATCAATTCATTCATCTTTACTTCCATTCCCCCTCTCACATTCCACGTGCCTATTTGACACTCTCCATTCCTCGATTCGCCTGTACGGGCCTGGCGTGATGGGTGGCGGCCCCCATCGCCGCATCTGCCTCTTTTCATATCGACGAGGGCGGATCAGTACGCGTCGTCTCCAGGGAATGCCCTAACCCGCTCTGCGGTACTTTTTCGGGCCAGAATTGCAGTCCAATGGACTGGCAGTGATCGCGACGTGCATGCTTCTGGCCAATGAAAATATAATTTGATTTATTTGTATTATACAGCGTGGAGAAAACAATACGACATTACATGAAAATACAGGCAACAACGGTTCATAGGAAAACTTTGTCACTATCAAATGAATCCTGATAACGAAATTAAAAAAAAATATTGGAAAAAACTAAATATCATAAAAATGGTAATGAAATACAACATCATTTGTAGTTATCAGGTAACTAACCTGTGAGTACTAAAATAGAAGCGGCAACAGCGCGGTGCGAGTAGGTACCTACGTTACCGATGCGTCGTGAACAAAACAATCCCACCAAATAAACACAGTCCTCGAGAATTTTTTTATGAAATTATTAATACCACTTACTTGGTTAAATCACTTAGTTTTATATAACAATTTTAGATTTTCAATATGTCCGCCATGGACTCGAACACATAAATGACATCGTCTAATAATGTTATTTCTCACTCTTGATAAAAGGTCGCCATTATTGGCCATATTCTTTTATTTGTTAAAAGATCTGTTTATTCTGTTTTTTAAATCATCTACAAAATCAACTTCTGTAGAATAAACATCATTTTTAACATATCCCCACAAGAAAAAATCTAATGGCGTGAGGTCCGGTGACCTCGCAGGCCATCGCGATGGTCCATGACGGCCAATCCACTGCTGTCCAAACATTTGAGACAAACGCTCTCTGGCAGACACCACTGAATGAGTAGGTGCTCCATCCAATTGGTACCACGTTCGGCTATACACGTCCAACGAGAGCTCGTCCGTGTACTCCGTGACGGGTCCAATTAAAAGCTCTAGAAATTTTTGGGCATTTAAATTACCATCAATAAAAACCGGCCCAATTATGGTATCTCTATGTATGCTAGCCCACACATTAACAGAAAATCGGTACTGGTGCGAAGTCTCCCGAGTTAAACATGGATTAATTTCACACCAGTGACGAAGATTTTGTCGATTCCATAAACCATTTCTTGTAAATGTACTTTCGTCAGTCCACATCACATTGTACAGGAAGTCGGGGTTATCTGGTTTTTTTCTTAAAATCCAATCGCAGAAGGCCTCTCTTACAGGCTTATCCCTGGGTAACAACGCCTGCACTTTTCTATACTTTGAAGGTATCAGTTTCTCAAGTTTTAAAACTTGATGAATAATTTTACGATTTACACGAAAATGGCAACCTGCCCTACGCAGGCTAGATGTTGGGTTGCGTGAAAAATAATTTAAAATTTGTTCATTAAGGTTATGCCTTCGTGGAGGAGCACTATCTGAATGTGGGATTAACGGTTGATTCTCCCGTATTCTCTGGACAGCTTGAACAATAGTGCGGCTATTAGTAGGACACATACGGGTGTTTCCATACCTTTCTCTGTATGTCTGCAGTGCTAAAGCTGTGTTTTCGCGAGATTCCCCATAAATTAAAATCATATCGGTGTACTCCGAAGCTGTATAATTGTAATGAGGCATTATAATAATTAATAACACAAACGAGCGTCTAAATTCATATAATTCTCATAAAAATGTTACTAAGTACCTATTCTAAATATCGTGTCCTTATCACCATAAAACAAAGCGTCCTATTTAACACAGTTAATACCTTTTTATAAACATAAACAATTGCGGCACTTTGCTTTGCGCCGACCGACACTACAAAGGCGGCGAAATTGAAACGCGTGCGCTTAAGTATTAGCAATAACACTTGCAACGTCACAGGATCTCGGTGACACACTGACCCACTGACCTACTTAAATAATTGGCACAGGATTCGACAAGAAAGTGAAATAAAAACAAAGGAACCTAGATTGGTCCCTTTCGCACATACTCAATTTTGGATTGTTAGAAACGTGCGTAATTGAAAGATGCATTATTTCCGCAGGTTTTCTACTATTCTGACTCTTATCGCTACGACATAAAGTTTATTATGCAAAAATTTACATGTGCAAATAAAATGTATGAACTAATTTAAGTGCGAATGTTCTTGGCTCTTAAAGAGGCGAGCTGGCAACATGTGATTTATCTTTACCGATGCGGCGGTCCTTAATCTGTCTGTGATAACTTAGTAACAAGTACAGCATGTGGAAAATGTTAAAAATGAAAATTAATTTCCTGTGACTTAACCACTGGATATATTTGAATGAATTTTTTTATGCGGACTGGGATCGATTTTAGGAATAAGAAGTTTAATTTAATGTCGTATTGTCATCTCCACTTTGTATATTACTTCGTAAATAGAAAGTGTTATCAACTCCCAACCCGCTTTTAAAACTTTGGACTTTAAATGTTACCCTGTTTTAATAATTTAACATTTTTTTTAATATTCAAATTTTGACAGTACAATTTATTGAATTGGAAAGTATCTTTTCAATTATTAGATTAGTTAAAACGTGTCTATTAGTTTGTTTTTTCAAAATAAAAAGTGGAAGATTCGTTAATTAAGCATATCCTCAGTATTATGTAGTTGCAGCATATTGTCAACAGTAAGTACATATTATCCCGACCCACTGTTTCAAGTCAGAGCACGGACTTGATGACCACATGCCGTTGGGTAAATTTTCCCCGGGAAATAGCTTGGGGTAAAACGTACGTTGATTACATCAGACGTGGTTACATATATTATTGGTTTGTCTGAACTTAATAACACTTTGGTTATAGGGTTCCATACCCGTATCCGTATTGTATCGCCATCCGTGTTACAGGGAATATGCTCCACCTTGAGAAAGCCTGTACAGCAGTATACAATATCTTGTACATAAAACATCACCTCTGTTGTCTAGAGGTCCGGCGTCAGAATTGACTTCTTGAGGTTCTGGATTCAATCTCCGGGCCTAGCAACTAAAAACATTTAAAATGTGTATTTTCAATTTTAACATACAATACAAATTTTAACATTGTAACATATCCAATACATCTATACCATTTTGCGGTAGACTTCCCACCTATCACATTGTGGGAATTAGTGTTTTCGGCTTGTCGTGGGTGCCCTGGTTGTGCCTCTACTTACCAATTCTGGGATATGGGCTTGAAGATACTTCATGAGTAAAAGTGAATTATTTTTTTGGTCAATCCACACTCATGAACGGATGGAACAATTTCGATAATTCTTATTTTGTGGCAGTAATTATTTTAGGTAGGTTTTATGAAAAAAAACAATTTTGCGAAATATTTAAAAATTTAGGAATTTCATATGAATAGTTGAAACAGGATAAAGTCTGTCGGGTCAGCTAGTAGATATCCCCTCCAGGTTACCAAGCCTTGTCGTGGAAGGGGGGCTCAGTACCCGGGGTGCAAGCCAGCACCTTGGGGAAGCTAATTAGTACCTCAACGCCGGGCACTGCTGGCACTAATCCTGTCGGCCTGCCTGAGAAATCGTAATCCACGGGAGGTGTCGATGTTATGTCTATCGGCCAACTATCGTAGACCGAGGGTTTTGCCTTAATTGGCCGGGCCACGAGGAAGAAAACCTTTATAAAAATTACCCCAAGCCAAAGTGTAAAGCCGTGCCGAGGGCTGAATGGCACAGCTTTGGGTGCTTTGGTAAGGCCCATCTTATTTGCTTAGCCAGGTTGGAGCGGCGTAACATTGTGGTGGTCTCTTTAAGTCGTCCGTGGCTCGTAGGAACAGTTATGAGTTGCAATTCCTTAAAGAAAAATCTAGATGTTATGTAGGAGGGCCGTGAAGGCCAAACAAATGTCAGTGGCAGTGAAGGCCCTTCTAAGGGCTACACTGCTGAAGGAAGGAGCCCTTCTAAGGGCCAAATGGAAAGTAAAGATCTAAAAGGTCCTTCTCAAGGCCAGGGTGTAGGCCTAACAGGTCGTAAAAGAGTAAAAGGTAGTGCGGGGCTTTCAAAAGGTGAAAAAGAAGTCCCTTCGAAGGGCAAAAAGAATGACGAAGGCCCTTCTCAGGGCCAATCTGCTGGCTCCAGCCTTGTAGGATCATCGTTATCGGAGGAGTTTTCCGATGCTGAACTAAGGGCGTCGCGAAAACGGTCGTTCACATTTTCTCTGGCACGGACACAGTGGGACCGTTTCCAGCCAAAGTCGACCTCATCTTCAAGGGCACAAGAGGAAGCTACTCCCACCAACACCCAGAGTGAGCCCTGGGCCACGGTGCCTCACCACCGTGAGGCAAAAGAAAAGAAACTCAAAAAGAAAAGGGGCAATAGTTAACAACGGGCTTCTACTAACCCTGCTCCTGCCAACACCGTCCCTGCAATCCCGGCGAGAACAATCCCCGCCAAGACCAATAGGCCGAGTTCGAAAGGACCAAAGCCCGCTCAGGGAGTGAGTTTAGCTCAGCTGAAATCTTCCAGATCTGCAGCGGTTATACTTAAATTGAAGTCCTCCGCTGCGGAGAAGGGAGTCACATATGGCTCCATTTTTAGCAGGTCACAGCGGGAGATCAACCTGGTCGAATTGGGAGTCGACCGGGTTTTCTTCCGCACAACGGCAACGGGAGTTCGAATGCTGGAAATCTAGGGCTCTCAGAGCGGGGAGAAAGCCGCAAAGCTGGCAAACAAACTAAGGAGCTTGTTGGATGAGGTGGCAACTATCGTCAGGCCTGTCGAAATTTCGGACCTGCGTATAACCTGCGTTTGGAAAAAATCCCGGATGGAGGCGTCCCACCCTGGGCAGGGTGCTAGGGGTTTTGTCCCTCGAGGCACTGCCCCAGTTTGCGGCTCCGGCGACGGCCACCCCCGCCACAAGCCAAGGTTGAGAGGCGTTCAACCTGGCTTCCATCTCAACGGTGTCAGAAGAAGAGATGGAGGCCGCTGTCGACCGCTTATGGAGCAAGAGAACGGTGCCAGGCCCAGACGAATCCTGGACATCGCCCTGACCGATCCTAGCCGGGCGCCACAAAGGTCATGTTTTTGTGTGGTTTTTAGTCAGTTCGAGTCCGACATAACTTGTTGTTGTCCCCCGAGAGCAGCGGGTATCCGGAGGGATTTCCCACAATTAAAGAAAAAGCTAGTAGACATAAAACAACCAATGCATGTGCCAATTGTTAAGAAATATTGGTCTAGCTCTTCCGTGTAGAATAGTTCCCGGCATCCCTGCCAAGCAACTCGTCAGAGGCGATATCTCATAACAATAGGTAAGTTCAGAGGGAGTTATGTTCCGGTTCAGATGGTAGGGTAGCTGGAATATGTGCACAATAAGCCTAAAAACCATGGTGTCAAGCTAAGAGCAGGGATATAGTATCCTCTACCTTTCATAAGAAGTGACAAAAAGGGGATTTTGCCTTGGAGGGCACCCCGGGTTGTAAGGCAACAGAGCGTAGAGTAACCCCATGCCACTCTTGTGCTGGTACAAAAAAGTGATTTTCTGGATGAGCCTGCGGGCAGGTATGTAGGTGAAAGAGTAAGTGACATTCGGTTCGCAGAGAGGATGGTTACCGAGTGGTTTTAGCCAACAGGTGTCTGGCATAACTCGTTACTTCCGACAGACATCCATGAACAATTCTACTCTTTAAAAAAGACCTAATAGCCATTCTACATAAACGCATCTATATCATCTATTGTGCCTACCGTGCTATAGACTAGCTTGTTTCTTGCCACCAGGAGAGGCATGTGCTTACTAGCTGTCATAAAAAAATGCACAAAACATAGCAGGCTGAACATTAGTTAAACATACAAACTATATTATGTGTTTTTACACATAAACCGGTACTCATGAGTACTGGTACTTCTATAAAAAGAAAAAGGCGGATTATATATTTCAATAGTCCCGTGTAGCGTTTTTAAACAAGAAGGACCATTATTTTAGTAAAACGTTCTTAAAATATATGTCTTTTTATACTATTGTTACAAATACCAATTAATGATAAAACTCTGGCCTGACTTTTTTTATATCTGGCAAAAGCAGTCAAAACTCAAAGTAACAAAAATATATTTTATTCATTAAAAACCTCTGTAAGATCTCGTTACTTGAAAGCAATGAAACCTTTTTAGAAGAGGTTAGCAAAAACAATGTTAATGAAATGAGGTAATTTTGATTTTAACCTACAGTTATAAAAGGATTCAGGTCGGTAAGATCGTTAGGAGAAATACCGATCGTTAAATATTGGGAAACATGGAAGGTAAACCTACAGCGCTAATTGGCAATTACGGTCATTTATTTGCGGCCGCCTTTTCAGTCCCTAGTTAGAAGCTATACCATTCGATTCCACAATACCGTCGAGCTGGAGCAAAGTACTATCTTTTCAATTCAATGCTATGGGTTTGTAAAATATAATCGAATGTTTGTACATACCGTCATTTGTTCGTTCCACGTTTACAGGTATGTATAGGTACAGTCAACTCCATACAAAAATGCTCGGTAAAACCATTTTTTTACTCAAAGCCGGTATAAATGTTCGAAGATATAAGTATATTTAATTGAAATTATATATAACAGCCATCGCTAATACAGCCAGAATAGAGCAAAAAATCAAAGTTTCTCAGTTTCTACTGTCACTTTTGTGATAAAATAAAATTATAATTTAATTGTTTTTTTTTCAAGAACAAAACAATTATATATCACGCGTTGCGCGAGGTCCTAATACCGGGCGAGATACTCAAGCTTACACACAGTTTGACCTTAGTCCTCGCTGTGAGCTTGAAGATATGCCGATCGGCGAATATCACAGTATGAAACGCGACGACAGCATTTAGTTGTCTTTTCAATTTTCTATCAGGTCTTCTGGCGCGAGTTTAACACTTTTTACAATCACTTACCCTAATACTAAGAACTCACAAAGCAGTTCTTATCCGCGCTCACGGCGGTCGTGGAACTACGGTTACATTTCACAACTTATGTGACACATAGCAGTCGCGGTTGAAATTTTGAAAGGTTTTGCGGGCGGGCGACAGCTGCGCTGGAGCGGCAAACAAGCGCGGGCGCTGCGGGTGTACAACGCGTCTTGAAATGTGCTCTTACTTTTTGCATACACATTCTAGAGAATCTGCGGGCCCGCAACCGTGGCGGGTGCGGGTAAAAACCGCTCCTTGAGATCTTAGTCTAAAAGTGCTAAACGCTACAAAATAAATTTTCACTTGAAAATTATATTTTCGCTTATAAAATAGTGACAAGCCTGATTAACAACAATCAATAATAAGTTCTTCAATGTTATAAGACAAACAAAAGCACTGTATGTAGTTGCCGCAGTTCAAGCCAGTGAGGTAGCTCGAAGTGAGACTATTGGTGGTTGCACCTCTCGCAATGTGCGACATTTTTTTTTTCTAGAACACATTCAATTAAAACACATTTTGTATTTTACCACATACGTAAGTAGTGTATACTAAGTACACATACTATAGTGTATATGCATACCAAAGTACTTTTATACTGATAATTAAAGCAATTTGTGCAAAATTATTCCCTTACCATTTCAAAATATGAAAAATGCATAACATTAATACTTCAGTTTTTACTTATACCGTCTCGATTTTTTTGTTGAAGCTGATCAAGGATAGTAAGATGTTGGGGCTGCTCCAAGTTATCAAGATAATCTACGAGTTCAGGAGATTTTTTTTTCATGATATTGGAAAGCAAACAAGCAGATGAATTTCCTGATGGTAAGAAATTCACGCCGCCTATAGACACCAAAAATGGTAATGGTGCATTGCCAACCTGAGGCCGGGGTGTAAGGCCTCGAGCAAAAGGAAGTTTGCTGGCTGCCTTACCCTCCATACCGGAACACGTCATGACGTTATGGCGGCAGGAATAGGTAAGGCGGTGGTACCAATCCGGGTGAGTCGTTGCGAACCGTACCACCTATATCACATATCACGTGTTCTTTTAGAGAAAAATATGATTAAATACTTATTGAATATAATATGTATATCTGTGTATTTTATTTTAATGATATTGGAAGGCAGATAAGCAGGCAGATAAGAAGATAAAGCTAATGATAAGAAATTGACACTGCCTAGAGACACCAAAGGTCGCAGAGGGTCGTTGCCAAACTTAGGCCGGGATGTTAGGCCTCGAACAAAATACCTAAGTTAACCGGCTTCCTTATCCTCCGAACTGGAACACGTCAACGTCAAGTACTAAGTTATGGCAACAGCAATAGGAAAGGCGGTGGTACTAATCCGGGCGGGTCACTGTGAAACTGTGCCACCTAGTTAAACTTATATTTAATTCAATAACTGCAACTAAACAATTTTTTTAATATATAGTTTAATTATATTTAATATTTTTTGTTTAATGTCGTGATGAAGTTGTAGTAAATTATGTTTACAAAGTTTACAGGCAAAGTTTCGAAAAAAGGAAGTTATGTATGCAACTTTCAAACATTTTTTTTTTTGTTAACATTAATCGATTTCTCCGTCAATATAGATCAATACAAAACGATATGGCTGGTTTACATGAATCGAGCTAGCAATCTATGTCATTAATTTACTAAACGCCTCGTTGGTAGATGAGGTTAACGTACACGCCTAAAGGCACAAACCAGCTTCGAGACTTCGGTTCGATTCTCGACGTAGGCAGACATTTGTGTGATGCTAGATAGAGAGAAAGAAAGAAAATTATTTATTTGCGGAATCCCTACTATAATATTATAAATGTCTGTTACGCTTTCACGCCTAAACCAGTAAACCGATTTTGATGAAATTTGGTACAGAGATAGAATAGACCCCGAGAAACAACATAGGTTTCTTTTATTGCAAAAAAGGGGAGAATGGCTAAAAAGAGGGGATGAATGTTCATATGGAAATTCGTTATTTTTAAAGCCCTAACAGTGAAACTTTGTATTTAGACACTTTGTGATAAACGAAAGAACATAGGCTACTTTTTATCAATAAAAATGAGGGAGAATGGGTAAAAAGAGGTGATGAATGTTCGTATGGAAAATCGTCATTTTTTAAGATATAATAGTGAAACTTTGTATTCAGATACTTTATTAGGATAAAAGAACACAGGCTACTTTTTATAGCGAAAATTGGGGTAAAAACAGGTGATGAATGGTCGTATGGAAAATCGACATTTTTGAAAATGTAACAGTGAAACTTTGTATTTAGACGCTTAATGAGGAACTAATTTCATAGGCTACTTTTTATAGCGATAATTTAATCAAAAGTATACTTATCAACCTTATTATAAAAGAATATAAACATAGAAACGTACAAAACTACGTCACCGCTAAATGTGTTTAGTATAGCAAAATTAATTTTCCAGATTTTCTCTTAGTAAATGAACCGAAACTCGCCTTTTATGACTAAGTTGGTATAAAAGCAGTTCGTCTATATTTTTTTGTAAGAGCTTGGAACCTGAAGAGTTTGTTTGTTTGTTTGCTTGAACTTTCAGTGTTAGAAAGTCCATTTATTGAAGAAGGCTATACAGCACATTTATATCTTTTCAAGTTAAGTCACTGTAACCAGTTTTTAATGCTAACCAAATTTGTTTTAAAATAATGCATTATTTACGAAGGCTATTTTATAAACACGATGTTAATCCCCATCCAAAAAAATATGTCATTCATCACAAGTATTTAATTTAAAACAAAATTGCATTTCACACCACTCGATTTGAATGAATATCTTAGGAGATATCGCAGTTTTAAAATAACACTATCAAATAGTATATAATCACTATAGTTTAAAGACCGTGCGACACAGACGCGTGGTATGCGCGTGGTTGACTCCTTATGGAACGGTTATGCTCAATGCACTACTTTCTAAATTTATTCTTTCCAGAACATCATCGTGTAATACTTTTTAGATGTTATTTAAATCAAAATAGATTAAAGTTCGAAGAAGGACGGAGGCCGTTTTTCATCTTCAAATTTCAACGGGTAGCGTTGGAGAGTTAAGTATTAACTAAATAGACTACGCGGGCGAAGCCGCGGGTAGCAGCTAGTATGTGTATAAATGAGATGTTACAAAAATATTGAAGTATATCAACATATTCTACCATATTTTGGTGTGCAAATATTTTGATATTTATAAAAAAATATATTATTTAATTACATATACTTTAACTTTAAGCCAATTGGTTATATTTATAATTGGTTTAATTATTTATTACCAAACACAAGTATTTTCGGGTCTGGGTATTTATTGAATTTGTTCGGGTATCTATTCAAAGTATGTCTATTCATCAGTATCGTTGACTAGCACCTATAACAAAAACGTAAAATATAATCTGCTAACTACGTAGTTCAATTTGTGTTATTCGTCCAAAAATATTTATTTATTAAATAACCAAACCGGCGAACTTTGCATCGCTTAACATTAACAGCTATTAGTAGTTTGTATGGTTTATACCATTGTTTTTCCCATTTTTTCGAAAAATTTTTTTAAAAGAATCTTCTCCTGACCATAACTAAAACATGTAAAAATAGTTAGCAACATTGGTATATCTGTTCAAGAATGCTAGAATGCTGCAATGACCACGCAAAATAGGAATTCATTTTAGATATACTAACACTGCGATCTTAAAAGAATCGATTGAGCTCAATCTAGCTGAACTGTATTTTTTAATAGCACTCTTACGTTATTTAAAAATGTAATATAAAATAAATGTAAGCTTATAATAATTTAAGAAAAAGTAAGTATCTTAATGCCGATATCTAAGAAGGGGTAGGCAAAGGCACAACCAGGGTATCCACGACTGGGCAAAGACACTATGTCCCACATTGACACACATCCAATCCCGGACAACGTTAATTTTATTACAAAATTGAAAATATACTATTTCAATTTTTTTGTTGCCGGACCCGGGATTAAATTCGGGACCTCAATAAGTCAAGACCGACACCGAACCGCTAGAACACAGAGGCGATAATAATAGTGTATAAAAAATTTAATAAATAAATATCCCTAAACAATTTACACAAACTAACGTAATCCTGAAGTAAGCAAATTATATGCTAGTGTTATGGGTGTTATTCAGAGGCATCTTCACGCCCATATCCCCAAGTAGTAGGCAGAGGCTCAAGCAGGGTACCTACGACTAGCAGAAGACACTAAGTCAAACAATGTGATAGGTGGCAAGCCTTTCGCCAACCGGGCACATATCCAATCCCGAGCAACTATTTTTTTAGAAAATTAGAAAAACCTAATTTTTTTTGTTGCCCGACTCGGGATTCGAACCCGGGACCTCAAGCTAGTGACCTCTGTGGTCTAGAGGTTGTTGGCTAGTCAAATCCAACAACTGAACCTCTATACCACAGAGGCGGTTATTCAGAGGTACAAATACATAGAAATCCTAAACTTTAAAAGACATCAGTATAAATATAAATTAATTAGGTAAAGTTAAGTTAGGTAACTTAGTTCAAGATATAGACATACAGAAGAAAATGTTTCGCATAATGACTAAAATAATAATACAAAACAAACATTTTAATATTCTCAAGTAAAAGGTTTTGACGAATTAACTATTCGCTCCAAACATTATTTCTAAAATTAAAAATAAACTAGTGAAACAGTTTTCGATCAGATTTACCAAAAAGTGTTCCATCTAATTTTGTTAAAAAACTTAATCTCTTGAATTAGTAACTAATACCCGACCCTGCGACCTCTGTATCGTTCGAAATTAACAGCTACTAATAATTTGTATAGAAAAAAAAAACATTTTTTCCGAAAAACTTTGCAATATTTCTGTTGTTTCTCTTCATAAAAACATTCTCCTACCAATAACCAACACAACAAAAACAACCATTAGCAAAATTCGTCCATAAGTTCTGGACCTAGGTATACGATGACCACGAGAAATGAATATTCATTTTTAAATATACAGATACATATATACATATACAGATACATACATACATATACAGATACATACATACATATAGCTTCCAAACGACTGGGTCGATTTGGCTTATTTTGGTTTTGAGTAAATATTAAGTCCTATCTACATTAGGTTTTGAAGAAAGTTAAAATTTTTTTGGCTGTACAGTTAGTATAAGATAATATAATAGATAAATAATTTATAAGAAGTACCTCAAATTAGTCTTCACAAAACTTTACCCCTAAACTGGCGTAAACATTTCTTAATAATAAAATATAACACTATTAAAAGTGATCACAATTAGAATATACAAAAATATAAATAATTAAATACTAGAATGTGCATATGAATTTCAAATCCAAAAATGACAGTTCATAAACTTATCAACACAAGACTAAAATTAAGTAAATTTATGATGTAAGCACGTATGATTACGAGAAAAAGGTCGAGAGAAAACGCACACTCATCGCCGCAGTCTGTCGCACCGAGTGGCTCCACGTCGTCAGATGAGGACTACGCTACCCCTCCAGAACACGACGTGTTGAGCAGTGACGATGGACTGCCGCCTCCAGCGCCGAGACGAACACCTGCACCGCGCCGAGGGAGGCCACCACGGGCGCGCCTGGGACCGGCGGGACCGTCTGTCCCGCAACCAGCCCCCGCCGTCAGTGGTGCAGTGCGCCGCATGAAATGGACTTCATCAATTAATGAAAACGTCATGCGAGCGTACTATAGGGCGACAGAAGGGGGAACCAATCTCACTGCGTATCGTTCCCGTATGTTGTCTCTGTTCCAGGACCTTTAACCAGGTGTAACCGTTACTGTACAACGACTGTCGGATCAGGTAAGGTTCATTCAACGAAGCCGAGTGTTGGATGATTCCGTGCTTGAACGGCTTCGCTCTGAAGTTACTGTTTCAGCACCTACCGCCGCACGTACACACCCGGTAATCCAATCACTGTCTGTTCCTTCAGTGACAGGATTACTAGGTTGTGTCTATGATGCGGTGGACGTAGAAATAATAACCGTAAGTACCCAGGAACATGAGCAATTGAGGAGGACTTTGGAAGAGACTATTCTGGAATTTAAAAACATGCCGATAAACGAGAGTCCGCGACTACCACGTTTTCCTACACACAGACGTAATATGGCGCTAGTGATGGCTATAGACTGCATACTTGACCCATACCTATTATCTTGCCAAGATCTAGCTGATACACATTTAATCCTATATTGTGCGGCTATGGCGGCAAGCCATGTAGCTCGTGTCAGGTTCCCTGAAACTGACCAAGACATACGGCCTAATGCTACGCCAGCATGGCAAGGTAGGATTGAACGACGTATCAGCGCAGCAAGAGCCATCATTGGTAAACTTATTTGCTTCAGATCAGGAAACAATCGCCCGAGAGTGATGCGTTATGTGACACAAGCTGGCACAGGTGTTAGAGCATCCGATTATATGTCTTGTGTCACAGAACGCATTGACTATCTGAAGCAAAAAGTGTGTGCGTGGGCAAACCGACTTCGCCGTTATAAAGAGCGTGTAAAATGGTATCACCAGAATCTTTTATTTCAAAGTGACCAAAAAAGGTATATAGGAGTTGGGAGGAATCCACTACTGGTATTTGTGATGGGCAGGTACCGAATATGAACGAAATGTCTACGTTTTGGAAAAGTATTTGGTCCGTGCCCGTTACTCATGTAAGTGGTGAGTGGATGAGCATTGTTGAGTGCTCGTGTGAATAATTGCAACCAATGACAGCTATGACTATTGAAACTGATGATATAACGGATGCAGTCCGTCGGACGCATAATTGGAAAAGTCCGGGACAAGACGGACTTTCTCATGCAGTCAAGTCCAACACCCGGACCGCTAGACCACAGACAAAAAAAAGTCATTATAGAAAATATTATTTATAAACCAATTGAATTTAATAAGTCTTAACATTAGAAAAGAAAAGAAAAAGAAAAGAAAAAAATATTTATTTGCGGAATATGAGTGTTACAAAGATGTTACAAAATTATTTAAGCGTTCCTACATATTCTACCAACTTGTGGTGTGCAAATATTTTAATATGTTTTTAATTATTTATTCACGATTTACTATTTACAAAGTTTTTTTGTTTGTTTTGAGATTACATGATTATTTATTATTTATACACACAATTTTTAAAATGCAAATTAATTTATCCCTATCTACCGTAAACTACCACCGTTTCCAAACCTAGCCAGACAGGAGAAGAAACGGCGAAACAAACTCCTGCGCACCCAACATTCTGCAATTAAATTAATCATATTAGAAATACTGTATTATTTATTATTATCTACAAGAAAATCTTTGACGTTATAATAATTTTTCTCTAAAAGTAAGTTGAATACCTTTTTTCGAAATCTGTTTAATGGAAGTGATTTAAGATTATCAGGAATTTGGTTGTATATACGAATGGACATGCAATACTTTATATTTTTGTAAATGTTGAGTTTTTGGTTAGGCACATGTAGTTTCTCACTATTTCTAAAATGAGACAAACCTAGGACATCAGCATTTGTATGAAACAAATAATGATGTTTCTTTACAAATACACATACAGCCAATATATATAAGCAAGGTAAAGGCAATATTTTAAGTGACTTAAAAAGTGGCTTGCATGAATGTAATTGATTGATACTACATATAGCACGTATACACTTCTTCTGAACTCTAAAGAGTCTAGTTAATTCTACAGAATTTCCCCAAATAGGAATACCATAATGCAAAACGGAAGAAACATACCCATGATAAGCTAACAGAGATGCCTTTAAACCTGACACTTCTCTAATTCTTCTCAATACATATACAAACCTATCGATTTAATTGCAAAGTAAATCAATATGCGTTTTCCAGTTTCAAAGTTTATCGATTTTTATTCCTAGGAATTTAGCCAATCTACGTTTTCAATAGTACTATTGTTTAAAATAACGTCTAACTTTTTAGTATCTCTATAATGTGCTTGAAATTCAACTATTTTTGTCTTTGTAGGATTTATTTTTAGATTATTTTCATTCAACCATTCTGTCACTTTAGTCAAAGTTTTACTTGTTTCTTCATGTAAATCGTTTTAATTTTTGCTCTTGATGAGAAGTGTAGTATCATCAGACAACAAAATTGAATCACGACTGATAGCATCAGGCAAATCGTTTATGTAAATTATAAAAAGTAATGGCCCTAAAACACTACCTTGTGGTACACCGCAGTCATTAAAAAGATAACTTGAAGTATAGACTTTCTTGCGTTTTCCACTTACTTTTGATATTGCAACACATTGCTTTCTATTCTCTATATAGCTTTTAAACCATTCTAATGAATTACCTCTAATACCATATCTCTCAAGTTTCGCTAACAAAATTTTGTGTGATACAAAATCAAACGCTTTACTCATATCTAAAAATACAGCAAGGGAAAACTTTTTACTATTTAGACATTCTGTTATTTTTTTAACTAAGTCGAAACATGCATAAACTGTAGACCTACCTCTTCTAAATCAGTATTGATTATTTTTTAATAAATTAAACTGAAGTAGATAACTGTATAATTTTTCACACATTATTTTTTCAAAAATCTTAGAAATTACTGGAATAAAAGTTATTGGTCTATAATTGTTCATGTCACACATATCCCCTTTTTTAAATAATGGCTTGACGATAGACTTTTTTTAACAATCAGGATATTTCCCTTCTACAAATGATAAATTACGTATATGACAAAGAGGCTTTGATATCACACTGGCAACATTCTTTAATATTATTGTGCTTATATTGTCATAGCCACTTGCTCTGGTGTTTTTCAAATTATGTATAACCTTAACTAAATCATGCTCATCAACTGGTGTCAAAAACATAGTGTTATTATGATTAGACAAAATATTAAGAGATTTTATGCTATTTGTGGAACAAGCCTGACTTTCATAACAAGATTTAGTCTGATTTATAAAGAACTTGTTGAAATGATTACAAACTTCTTGAGCATCAGTGTATATCGAGTTATTTATTTTAATTTGTTCTATTTCTTCTTTAGACATTTTATTTTGAAATGTACTTTTAATTATATCCCATGAAGCTTTACACTTATTAAAAGACTGTTCAATATATTTTAACGAAGCTTGTTTCTGAGATTCTTGTATACACTTAGATAATACCTTTTTATAACGTATGTAACTCATCTTATTTCCCTTTTTGTTAAATTGGGAATATCGATAATTTAAATGCAACTGACGTTTTACTTTACAACATTTTAAAAGACCTTTAGACAGCCATTTGTTTTTAATTGGCTTATTTGACACCTTAATTTGAATTTTTTGAAAACATAACTCGTAAATAATATAAAAGTATCATGAAATTCATTAAAAGCCTCTTCACAATTATCACAAGTAAGAACTTCACTAAAACTTAAAGATGACAGACATTCATAGAACTTATTAATATTTTCTTGTCCAAATATACGCTTTGTTTCAAACCAAAAGGTAAGCTTCGGTTTACAATATGAAACTGGCTTTATGTCTACTTGTATACTTTGTGCTGTTTCATGGTCAGATAAACGAAGAATGTGAGTGTCAGAGCGAACATTTTCTAAATTACTAGCAATTACATCTAAATATCCAAGTTTTCTTGTAGGTTTCAGAATATGTAGACATAAATTATTATTTTCTAAAATGCTTTTTAAAGTTTTATAAGTATTTGTAGTTTGTAAAAGGTCTATATTCCAATCTCCAGATAAAACAAATTTCTTTTTAGAATTTTTCATAATTTATTCTAATAATAATTCCAAATTTTTAAGAATGATATCTACATTTGAACTAGGAGTACGATATATACATATTATTATTAAATTATAGTTTATTATCTCCACTGCACAGCATTCAAAAGAGTATGGTATGGGCATTTGTAAATCCAGAGTTTTAAAATTAAGTTCTTTACTTACTAATATACAGGTGCCACCACGACGCTGATTATAGCGAGAGAAATATGAAGCTGTATAGTATCCATCTACTTTAAAATTTTGTTCAGAACCTTGCTTTAAAAATGTTTCAGAGAGACAAATAACATGTACTTTACCTAGAGAGTCTCTGAGTTCACTAACAGCTGCTTGAAGATAATCACGTTTATTTAATGCACCAGCAATGTTTTGATGCAGTAATCTAAATTTATTTACGAAAAATCTGATTATTATTTATAGTTAATGATTTATTACATGTCTTTTGACTGAAATAGTATGATATAGCACCTTTTTTTATTGTTGTACAAGGAACTATTTTCTGTTCTGTCCGTTTTTGAACAATTTCTGTCTTTGAACTGAAATAATAGGGTATAGTCCCTTTTTTAAAACGATTAGATGCTAAGCTTGAATTTATTCTATTTAACACTAAATTTTCTAGATTTTGTTTGTATATATCAAATGTAATATTTGGTTTTTGTAATTTTTTATTTAAATTTGGCTTATTTAATTTCACAATTTTATTATTAGGAAAAGACAAGAATTAGTTTTATATTCCTGATAATCTATTTCAGTTTTTAATTTATTAGACAAACACTCAATGTACATCTTGTGTGTATAGTGTCCATATTGTTCTATACAATTGTCTATGTCTAAAAATGTACAATTATTATATTGATTAGCAATTAAGTTCAATTTATGATTTAGAAGTGCTACAATTAGGTACTGATGATGCATTATTTTAATTAAAAACACTTGTTTACACTTACTTAATTTATCTAATATGTTACTAACATTTGTGAACACCGAGTAAGGATCCCAGTCGTTGGAGCTAACTGCTATAATAGCATAATCTT
>NJDC01001080.1:39007-49291 GCA_002245475.1 Calephelis virginiensis
CTTTTAAGTGCATTAGTCATTAGGTGGTTATCTGGGTGATATAAATTCAAGACTGGTTCCAATAGGCGATGTTAGAGTCAGTATATCATAAAACTTTCAAAGGGCTGGGACAATTTTAAGACTAATTTGTTTACAGTATTTTAGTGGGAATTACTCGAATTAATAAAAACAATTTGATGAGTATGTCTTTTATATCAGGTATCCACAGGATCATAAAATAAAAAAAATCTAATTTGGCTTAAAAAACCAGACGAGAGAATTGGTTTACCAATTCCAAATTCCAAATATAGTGAATTAAATCTCAACATTTTGCAGAAGATTGTTTTATACACTTTCCGCCACTGCTGCTTTATGATAATGCTAGACCACATACTGCACAACAGACGGCTTCTCAATTAGAAGAGCATCAATTGGAATGTAAAAAACATCTACCTGAACTTAACTCCAACTGATTTTTTTTCGAAAAATCCCTTTCGATGGGGCAGTCCAAACCACGTCCAAAGATTTTATTGATTCCCGTTCGAATTATTTTTTAGTAGAGGGATCAAAGAATTATCTATGAGATGGCAAATGTGCATAGGAAACAATGGTTCATACTTTGATTAAATAAATGTATTACATTAAAAATATTCGATTTATGTTCCTCCCCTACAAGACGCCAATTACAGATGTAAGGACATCATATATTCAATTACGGATATCACTCTCAACCGCAAAAATGTGTGACCTTCAGACGTTGAGTTGCATAGCTGCGATGTGACGTGCAATAACTAAATGCGATATAATCGCTTACAATGTCGTTCTTCATAAAATAAAAGGCATATCGATAAAATATATTGTTCATATTAAATATGTCTCATCCCTAATATTACATATCTGTTTATGACTATCACCTGTTGTGGTTGAAAGGGCCAATAAGAAAGCAGTTCCTTGCTTCCCCGCACCTCAGCTGTTTCCCAGACTTGTTTCAAAGCAAAATTATTAAGAATAGGCGTCTATTAGGATGTATGGTCGATGACATACAAAAACGCTGCATGGCGGCGTACAGTTGATGCTTGGCTATATAAGGCCCCGTTTCTGAATCCTGAAAGAAAAAAAGTTAGTTAAAATTAAAGCAATAAATGTATGTTGTATGCGCGCTATAATGCAGTTAATAAATCACAATTAATGGGAGATTTGCCTCGTGAAAGAGCCACAAAATCAAAATTGTGTCAAAACTGTGGTCTTGATTTGGCGAGTCCTTATCAGATCTTGATATCCAGAAGAAGGGGAGCCACGACCAGCAAAGCATACATTGCTATTTTCGTTTGTATATCAACAAAGGCGGTTCATTTAGAATTGGTTGGAAATCTTACATCGGAAGCGTTCATTGGGGCGTTTAAAAGGTTCGTTTCGAGGCGAGGACGATGCGCACACCTCTGGAACGACCAAGTTAGAAATTTTGTTGCGGCTAATAAGTAACTCGCTGCAGCGTGGGCAGAATCAAAATTAAAGTTTGATGGTCCAGTGGCTGAATCACTTGCAATGGACGGGACACAATGGCATTTTATACCTGCATACAATCCTCACATGGGTGGGTTATGGGAGGCAGGTCTTAAGTCGATAAAGTATCACCTAAAAAGAATATTAACGACACATCTTACCATTGAAGAGATGACGACATTGCTATGCCAAGTGGAAACATGTCTTAACTCTTGACCTCTGAGTCTTATTGATGACAATTATTTGAACAATGTAGCACCACTTACTCCTGTTCATTTTTTAATAGGCGAAGCACCAATAACAATACCTATGCCTGATTTGCAAGATGTTCTAATGAAACATTTATCAAGATGGCAACATCTACAAAAGTTACTTGTAGATTTTTGGCGAAGATGGCAACAAAAGTACCTCTCAAGGCTGCAGCAGCGTTACAAGTGATACAAAAAAGCTGAAGAATTTAAAATGGGTAAAATTGTACTTATAAAGCAAGATAACTTACCTCCCGGTAAATGGATGCTAGGACGGATAGTGCGGAAATATCCAAGTGATGATGGTGTGACTAGGGTGTAAAGCGTTAAAAGCGGTGACAACTTAGTATGACGTCCGGTAGCAAGGTTGTGTCCAATGCCAGTAGATATTGAAACTTAACCAAGCTAGCAGCAATTTTAACTGAGTATGCTTCATAGTGATTAAAATTAAATAAAAATCAAGAAACACGTTAAGCATGCAGCTATACTTGGTTAGTACAATTTTATTACTTACAATATGTAAAGAAAGTATGCAGTCCACATACAAAAAATAATACAATAAGTTTTTAACAAATTTAATTTAAGGTTATAAAATGTAATGCTAGTAGTTAGTCCAATCAGATATGTTACATTTTTATATTGCTATATCAATGATTACTTAGGTTCATAATAACGTGTAACGTAGAATTAGTTAAAGTAAGGTTTTAACTATGTAAGCAACAAAGTATTGTTAAATGTTTAGTTCAGTAATGATCAACGGGACTTACCATGATATAGTTAATAAAAAGTAGATAATAAAAAAACTAGCAAGTTTCTAGTTATAGTAATATTAAGAATTAAGAATATATAATTCTACAAGTAATGTCTACAGTGTGATAATGTTAGAATAAGTCCTAAAGTTACATTTTAAATAACTACCTTAGCTCACTTTCAATTCATTCATTTTTGCATTAGCCACAAATTGCTTTCGAAGTGTTAATTAATTTAAAAAATTTTTTGCAAATGTATAATGTGTTAGGGCCTTTATATTATATTAAGTTAGATAACTATTGTTTTGAAAAGGACTGATAGTCCTTTGGTGGGCGGCACGTTGAACCAATTGTTAAAATGTGCGTAGGTCTTGTACTTTGTTATACCTTTAATTTAGTTGCAATTACACATCTGGTCAGACCATCGACCATACATCCCAATAGACGCCACATACAAGACAACACGGTTCTGTCAACACATAAGTGTAATTGTTATAATGTAAGTGTAATTGTTATTGTATAAAAATTAAAATATAAAATGACTGTTTGTTCAATTAGATGGTACGGTAAAGACAAGCGCACTTCCTATTACCGAAAATATGGTTCAACTGTCAAAAAAAAGTTATATTGAACCATCCATTATTTTCTTTAAAAATGTTTATTTACTACAAATTAATGTATCATTATTAATGACCGATAAATAAATAAATATCCCTGGACAAGTCACACGTATTGAACCTAATCCCAAGGTAAGCAAATTAATATATGCCTGTGTTATGGGTGTAAGTCAACGATTCTTATACAAGGCAACCACGATTAGCCAAAGACACTAAGACCCATAATGTGAAAGGTGGTAAGCTCATCGTCGACCAGGAACATATCTAATCCCGGGCAACGTTATTTTTAATAGAAAATTGAAAATATACATTTTCTATTTTTTTTATTGCTTGATCCATTAATCGAGCCCCGGACCTCCATAAGTCAAGTCTGACGCCGGACCGCTAGACCACAGAGGCTATAACATAGAACTACAATTAAATTCACTAGTTAAATAGAAAAATGTTGTTACATACACACATACATACATATCTTCACGCCAAGTCCCTTACGGGGTAGGCAGAGAGTATCGAGTGCCAGACCTCACGATCCTGACAAACCTGTCTTGCTTCCTTCACATTCATAACCCTTTTCTTACAAACACGCCGGTTTCGGAGACTCTTGACACCACCCTCGGATAATATTCGATTGATCTAATTGTGAAATGTCAGCCTTGGTCTTCACCCACATTCGCATTGTATATCTGCTTTCTAAATCTTTCATCTGTCATTCTTTCCACATGACCGAACCAAAGGAGCATGCCCTTTCACA
The DNA here is from genome assembly GCA_002245475.1 of Calephelis virginiensis. NCBI lineage: Eukaryota > Metazoa > Arthropoda > Insecta > Lepidoptera > Riodinidae > Calephelis > Calephelis virginiensis. Next base: position 42,855 of record NJDC01001080.1, read on the forward strand.
TTTTAACACCAACACTTTCTTTCAATCCCACTCTTTCGCGGATCTCACTGTTACGAATGCACATACTAGAACCTCATCACAGATATACAGAAACTTCTTCACTTAAATACTTAGTCTTGTCGAAAATCGAAACCGAATTTCGTCAATAATCGACTCCATTAGGCGTGTACGCTGCAAATCAAATTTGATTATTCTTTTTTATATCAAACCTGGTGCTACAAGTAGTGCCTTTCGTATGGTCTCATTTAAATTTTAATTAAGCTACGACGGTTACTTTTGTTTATACCTAACAAGGTGTTCCTAATAGTATACCTAAATAATTTTATAAAGCAAGTAACTATGATACCAAAAAGAGAAATTGGAAGTCCGTTATTATTATTTTTTTGGTTTAATTTATTTATAGTAAAATAAGTAAATGGGTACATAAGGTACTTACATAATAATCAAATCTACTCATGGGTATCGTTAGCACAAAAAATATAACCAATACGTCACGGGACACCTAAAATAAAAATAAAAACGGATTGCACTCCAGGAGTGCCGGCGAAAGAGAAAACTTGAATATCAACGTTGTGCATATTTGATATTTTGGAATGGTTAGGCAATAATTTAGCACGAATTCCTTTGATTATCAGTATGAAAGTACTATCATTTATGTGGTACATTACAATATTCATTTATTGCGCTATCGTACACAAACATTACAACACTAACATTCGCGGAAGCGCCCTGCGCCGTTTTACGAATTTTCGATCAGGTCACGTGTCCTGAAGAGAGTTAGAAGTTTTTACCCATTTCAAAGAAGTATGCAACGCCGATAAAGAAGTTTTCACTTCAAAAAATAAATTATTTGTTTAATATACTATTACATAATTTGCTCCTACCGCGGCTTCTTTTGTTTTACGGTAAAATCATTTTATAGAATCAGGTAGGTTCATCAAATTATAAAAGTATTTATTGAGTCAATTCTGAAAAGATTTTTTTTTTTTTTTTTTATATTAAACTATTATTTCGGCACAATTCAAAAAACTTCAATTTTAATAAATAAGTTACCTACGTACACAAAAAATGAGTATTTTCTTTAGGACTCCATTATTAGATCCAGACTTAGTGGCTATAATATTAGCTTGAAACTCTGCTCTATCAGATGAAAAACTGTCTACAATCGGTTTAGAAACAACGGATAAATCGATTGACTTATACAAAAATAGTATAGCAGTCGATCGTGTAACCTTTAAAAAAGTTTGTTAGAAAGCAAAAGACATCCATAGACTCGGTTTTCAATGAAGAACAAATTTGCCCACATTTTTTTTCTGAACGTAGAAATGAATAGATTACGAGCATAACTCAAAAACCCCGTATTGGTCCGGGCTCAAAGGAGCAAAGGCAGAATATACCATCTTCCTTCCTGCCAAACAGTTAATAAAAGTGAGCATAGATTTACTGTCTCCGTGAAATCTGACTAGAGCTTCGTAGCGACTCACCCAGATTAGTACCAATGCCTTAACTGTTCCTGCCATCATAACACAGTGTTTGCCTTTGACTTGTTCCGGTTTGGAAGATAGGGTAGCCGGCAAACTTATTTTTGATTGAGACCTAACATCATACCTCAGGTTGGACCTAACATCACAGGACACCTCACCACCTTTACCATATTTGGTACTTTTAAGCGGCCTGAATTTCTTACCCTTTTCCTTTCAATGTCATTAAAAACACTTTTTTAAGTGATAGGTCAGCGGTCCCGGGTTCAATCCTCGGATCGGGCAACAAAAAAATTCGAAAATGTATATTTTTAATTTTCTAATATAACTCAGCAACGTTGCCCGTGATTAGACAAGTGCAAGCTTAGCGATAGACTTTATGTTATTATGAGTCTTACTCGTAAAGTGTTCGGTTGTACCTCTGCCTAACACTCCAGGGATATGGGCGTGAACAAGATACTTTAAATTATATTACATGTTTAAAAATGTAAATATCCTTTGCATAGATTCACTGCAATATTTAACAATGAATACAATATTAACAAATGTATAACTAACCGCATTCTACGATTGTGTTCACAATAGCTTAATCTCGACTTGAACCGCGACAAACGTAATCAAACTAGTCCACTAACTTAGCAAACTATTCTGAATTTAGGCGAAATGTTTCGTACATTTGAAATAAGCTGTATCTAAGCAATATTGTACGGTACTGGTAATAGTGCTCTTAGAAAAAAAGAAACGGATTGCACTCCGGGAGTGCCGGCAGAAGTGAAAACTTGAATATTAACTTTTTGAATTTTTTAATATTTTGGAATGGTTAGGGATTAATTTTGCACGAATTGCTTTAATTATCACCAAACCTAAGCCCTTAACTGTTGAATGTTCTGATTGATATTATTAGACACTTTATTTCCCCCTTGCGTTCATCAGCACTATAAAGTGTAAACTGTTTCTTGCTTTAAATAAAATATTCTATATATAAAAATCAATTCTTGTTCGTTAGTCTTGCTAAAACTCGGGAACGGCTGAACTGATTGGGCTAGTTTCGGTAATAAATTATTTGTTCAAGCCCAGAGAAGGTTTAAAATATAAAAAAAAATTAAAAACTGTGAGGAAACTTGGAAAAACAACATTTTAATTATCCCATACAAACTGAACGGGTGGAACGAAGTTCGCCAGGACTGCTACTATAAAATAAATAGATATTCCTTAAGTAAAACATCTTTTAATTTGTTTGCGACTTGTAGGTATACCATAGTTTCTCAGTTAATAGAAATTACAGTACAACATTGCGAAGAAGTTTAGCTGTTTTTGAAAAAGTTGTAAGTTTTACAAACGAAATAATAGTAGAAGGTAAATAATATATTACATTGAATTCAATTGAGTCTCTGTGGTCTAGCGGTCAGGGTGTTGGACTTGACTGCATGAGGTTCCTGGTTCGAATCACAGGTCAGCCAACAAAAATAAAATTGGATTTTTCCAATTTTCTAATTAAAAAAAATGTTGGTCGGGATTGGAAACGTGCCCGGTTGGCGATAGGCTTGCCACCAATCACATTGTGGGGCTTAGTGTTTTCGGCTAGTCGTGGGTGCCTTGGTTGTACCTCTGCCTACCTCTTCGGGGATATGGGCGTGAAGATACTTTTTTTTAATTATGTATAAGTTTGTAAAATAAAATATTTCATCATATTATATCTCATAAGTGATACTATTTTAACTGGCCGAGGTATATTATGAAGTGGCCGTACTAGTAGGTAGGTAGCGTACTGAAGTATCATGGCTTAGCACAGAGTAATAATAGGTAGGTACTAATAGTACTAATCAGGTGTACTAGTACATATTACGGATTGTACAATTACAGTGCGAATACAAAAATGTCTGATTAAGCACAAGATTATTGTATTAGACCACATGAATAATAGTAATCTCATTCTGATAATTAAAGCAACTCTTGCAAAATTATTCCCTTACCATTCCAAAATATCGAAAATGCACAACGTTAATATTCAAGTTTTCACTTCTGACGGTACACCAGGAGTGCAACGCGTCTTTTTCAAAAAACAGCAAATGCTCCTGGTATGGTTCCTCATAAATTCTATAATCGTCTAACTAGTAGACAAAAAAAAATATTTTTTCTGCAGCATTAAGTGTAACTCGAAAAACACTAATTGGATCATGACAAAATTAATGTGGAGCCAACTCATCACAACCTATGTTTCTGAAAAGAACCATTAAAATCTGTTTGCAGGTCAAACAATCGCTTAACAAAGATACAAAAAAATATAAAACATAGTCAATTGAGAACCTCTTCCTTTTTTCGAAGTCGGTTAAAAGTCAACTATTTTAAATTTTATGACTTACAGCTTTTTTCAAATATATAAAGTGGGTTCGATACACATTTCTTTTTATGGATAATGTTCTTCGTTATTACATCATTAACTAATCGTATTGCTATCCAACGGCCGCAGTCATTAAGTCGCCATTTTCCATAAAAAAATGTGACTTAATGATATATTTCATGTTATTTGACGTCTTTGATTGAGAAAGTTAGACTTAATTGAGAGACGAGCCCTCAAAATGATCAACGACAATTAGTTTGCCACACTACTCTACTTGTATTGGTAGAACTCTATTTGTAATGGTAGAAGGGGAAGAACAAATCCTTACATTATTAAAAACATTTTTGAAAGATTATCTGCCCTAAATGTTAAAAAAAATATTTATTTGATCTCCCCAATAATAAGGGCCTTTTTGCAGGCTGAGAATGACATCAGATATAAATGTAATATTAAACTGCAAACTATGTGTTCTTACCGTAAAAATATCCAGTTTTTTGACTCGAATGTTTTCATTAAAATGAAGTATTCACAGACCAAAGATAACTATTATCTTGGAAAGTATTATAAGACACAAATAGCAAATATGCTATATTATTTTATTTTTAACTCAGTCAATTTGTTGGCTAACTCAACTGCTTCTATTGAGCAGTCTAGTAGTATTTTAATTCAAACTTTGGATGTCATCCCCAATAATTTAAATCAAGTGTCAAGACAATAGAGTCAACCTCTTGCAATATTCCAAATAATTTCAGTTGCCAATTCGAAAATGTACCAAATTACATTACAAATAACTCTAAAAATTGTACTGAAATTAGTAAATCTTCTCAATTGAACTTAGTAAACCAAAACATACGAGGTTTTTTGGGTAAAGAATTAGAGTTGGAGTTATATGTAAACTACAAAAATATTGATGTGTTATGTCTTACTGAACACTGGTTAAAAGATTATCAATATATGTTCAGCTTCACGAATCACCAGATAGGTAGCTCATTAAATAGGAAAAATATCACCCATGGTGGTTATCTTATAATTATTAAGAATAATATTAAATTTAGGGAACGTAAGGACATAGTGATTTTTCTATTGAACGAGTTATTGAGATTGCTTGTATTGAGTATGGGCAGCTGGTTGTATTAAGTGTATACAGGCCCCCGTATGGTTCATATGAAGATTTTGAAAAAACAATGGAAGAGGTATTACTTAAGGTTTCAAATTCAAAAAAGAATATTATCATTTGTGGAGACTTTAATATTAATATATTGGAAAAATCTTCTTTATCTTGTAGATTTCTCAATTTGTTTAAATCATATAATTTACAAAACTTATTCTTGGAACCCACTAGATTAACGGCCACTAGTGCTACTTGCTTAGATAACATTTTTACAAATATGTCACCAGTTAGTTGTTCAGTTATAAATAAATTAGATTCTGATCACTGTGGTCAATTAGCTATTTTTCCTATGAAAATTGAGAAGTCTCAAAATAATTATATTGCTTTTAATCCAATAAATTCTAGTCGATTAGAACACTTTCGGGATAATGTATTAGAAAAATTGCCAAATCTACCTTATAACGATGATCCAAATAAATTATTTAATTTGTTATTAAAATTAATTGACTCCGATCATAATAAAGTATTCATGCATAGGAAAAAATGTATAGAAAAACGGGCGTGTTTCAGTAAGTGGGCAACAATCGGTATATTAATAAGTAGAAAACGGTTGTTTGATTTATATTATGAAAATTCATATAACCATAGCATTGAATTTAAAAACTATGTTAAAGTATATTCAAAATTGTTTAAAAGAGTATGTTCCACTGCTAAGTCCATGTATTTGAAAAAACAAAATCAAGGCCACGTGGAATATTATAAATACGGCAACCAGTAAATGTCAAATTATTAATTATGGATTTGAATTAAATATAGATGGATATATATGGAGTGTTAATGAGGATGTGAAAATAGCCAAAGAGTTTGTAAAATTCTTCACACAAATTCCAATTGAAACAACTAAAACTCTTTGCTCATCTTCTATTATTTCCGAATCAATATTAAAGCAATCTGTAACAGAATGTATCAAAGCTTTCGAATTTACCTATGTCGATACGAAAGACGTAATTAAAGCTTTTAAGTCACTACAAAATAAGAAAACGTCAGACTTGTGGGGACATTCTGTTAAAACGATTGCGTCAATAATTTATGATATTGCACCACATTTGGCCATTATATTTAACTGCTGCACATCGAATGGTGTATTTCCTGATCTAATGAAACAAAGCAAGGTAGTGCCTTTATTTAAATCGGGTGACACTTCTGACCCAACAAATTTTCGACCTATTTCAGTTTTGCCTACACTTAGTAAAATATTTGAAAAATTAATACTTAATCAGATGTTAAATCACTTCAGTGTTAACAAATTGTTACATAATAAACAGTTTGGATTTACCAAAGGTTGCTCAACCGTTGATGCAGGGGTGGAATTACTAAAAAACGTATTTGAAGCCTGGGAGAACTCGCATGATGCATTAGGTGTATTCTGTGATCTCTCTAAGGCTTTCGACTGTGTTCATCATGATACTTTGATCAGGAAATTACGCTATTACGGAATTAAGAA
>NJDC01001080.1:68680-81253 GCA_002245475.1 Calephelis virginiensis
CCACATTCAATGATCTTAACCTTTGAAAAATTGTAAATAATATCCAAATTCAAACGTATTAGTGTAACCTAATCAAGGTAAGGAAGTTGTATCCAATCAGGGACAGTCGCTGCACAGCAATCTACCACCAGTGGTTTTGGGGCAATAGCCTATTTATCCTATGCTCGTCTTTAAAGAGAGGCCAGGCAGAAATAGGTGGTCTATTCTACACACGAGATCAAAACAAACACTTGTTTGTTTAATATAACAATATTTCAATTTTTGAGCCGTTTATAAAAGATTCACCCTATTGTGAACATTCCTTTGTCCGGAGTCCGAGCTGTATGTGGCGGATGTAAATGACTTGAATTAACTTAGCAATACAATACTGGTGCATTTAGCGACCACAGTACAGTGCACTAATGTGGTAAACCTAGCTCATAATGAAATACGTTACTATTTTTTTCTTATTGAATCATTCGTTAACTTAATGTGGATTGTGGACATCCATTATAACAGAAGTAGAATAAGTCGAGTTCGAGTTCTGACTTTATTCATCGTCTCGTCGCGGTGGTGGGCAAGAGGAACGTTGGGATTAGGACGTTAGGAATGATAATCGGAGCCAAAATAAGGTCATGTCGGTTGAGCGGCTATCATTAACGTTCATTGGTGTTCTTTGGGAGACTACTGGCCACAACAATTACACGGGTTCTGAGAATAACCAAAAAAGAGATTTATTCTACATCAAGACTTACTCTACTTTAGAACAAGACAGTAAAAAACAATTGGAAACAAACCGTCTGATGCGGCTGACAGCCGCAACAGAAGAGGTTTTTAGATCATGAAAGTATACTGAAACGTTAAACATCCGAAAGACATCTGGATTGACGTTTTTGTCCGCTACTTTGCCAACAAGACTAAAATTAAGTATGCTAATACGGTGTTTACGTTTTGCCAAATTATACTAAAAGTTTCATGTGTACCATCAAAATCATTACGATGTACTAATTTTATACCTACACACTTGCAAGTACCTATCTAAGGGCAGCTGATTAAAGACTAGCATTATTTTGTTCTCAAGTTTTATATCTGCAACCCAAAGTTTCAAAAGTATATTTACCAATAATTTGAATTTTACGTCAAAAAATATGCTATATGCTAGATTATAAATAAATATGCTAATATAGCATAATATAATATGCTAAACTGGCAATACTGTTGTCAGCAGAAAACAAACTATCAATTATCATGCAAGCTATCGGACGTTAGTCGCGGAGCCTTGAGCGTTCGGATGTCTGAAAAATAACTGGCGCCCTTTATGTATACGTCAGTCGTAAGCGTACGCGGAAGGCACGTGAACACTTATCAGATGTGGCTGTAGTATGTTTTCGGCGTACGCTGAAAAAAGCAGTCACAGCAGATATTGCAATAAATGAAATTGGTAAAATGAGATTTCCATATTTGCAGTAACGAAATAAATTTTAATTTAGTGATTGCAATTCCTGAGCAAATTTAGATTGCTATTGAACGCTTTCTATTCACTAACAATAAAGCACTGTTTGCTATTGGCGCTAGGGATAATAGAGCTGTCAAACACAAACCTACTTTGTGTAAACAAAGGTCAGATTCCTTGAACTAGCTTTTGACGATGCTACTGTATAACTCAAACAATCGAATACCCCGCGTTAGTAGTTTCACTTTATATATTTGATATTACAATACAGAATTTCGTTTCGAAAACTTAAAACGAAATTTGGTCTATAACAAATTTAAATTAATAAATCGTGTAATTGGAAATATCTTATTAACTCTCTTTGTTATAAAATAAATAAAGTATCTTCACGCCCAGATCTCAGAAGATATAGGCAGCGGCACAACCAGGGCAGTCATGACTTGCCAAAGACACTAAATCCCACAATATGATAGGTGGCAAGTCTATCGCCAACCAAGCACATATCCAATCCCAAAAAACAAATTGAAAAAACCAAATTTTCTTTTTGTTGCCCGACCCGCGAATCTAACCCAGAACCTTATGTAGTTAAGTCCAACACCTGGACCGCTAGACCAAAATAGGATTAGTAAATTTATGTATTTTTTGAGAAGAATAAGAGTAGTGGCGGTTTCTTTGAGCCTAATATGGATATGTTTCCTCGCTTTTACAATATGGCTTATTATTTGGGGTAATGCGGTCGATTTAAAAATTCGATTTTGAATTTAGAAAAGTGTATAATATTGACGTGTTGTGTTAATTAGTTGCGTGCTTGTGAAATACTTTTTAAATGTCTAAAAAAATACCTTGACTTTGTTTTTATATTTCGGGTGTATGTATTCATGTAAAAACATCATCATTTGTTTGAAACAAAAATTGTGTTAGAGGGCAACAAGCAGACGGATTTCCTGACGGCAAGAAATTCACGTCGCCTAGAGACAGGACAAAAATAAGGTTACCGGCTACCTTATCCTCCAAACCGGATCACGTCAACGGCAAGCACTGACATTTTGTCGGCAGGAATAGGTAACCAATCCAGGCGAGTGGCTGCGAAACTCTACCACCTAATCAGATGTCACGGTTTTAGTGAAGGTAAGCCTATGCTCGCCTTTTACGAGCTGCCTGGTAGTAAGGTAGATGATGTTCTCTGCAAACCCTGATAGTATTAAATCACTGCCTCTAAAAAGGTTTCGAAAAAGGCGTTTTGGCTTGTTGTTTTTGCAGAAAAGTTTATTTGCTATATTTTTTTATCAATTTCATATCATTTATATACATAACATATTCTTTGTTGCCTTGGTGTTTGTTTTGTCTTTTCTTTACCTGACTGGCTATATTTGGAAACAGTCAAGTGGTAGGTTTATGGTAAGTAGCGGTAAACCTCATTTTATTTTAAAAAATGTTTAAACTTTAGGACACAAAGTGCTGCCTGGTACAGAGGCACCTGGTCAATTCTACTCAACAGATCCAGACCAACCCAATGTAATATTTTTGTTAATGAGGTGCCTCTGAATCGCTGTAATATGTGTCAAACCAGGGAAATTTGGGTTCAAAGATATTACTTGGCCTTTGCATTGTGTAGGTAATAGAATGTTATAAGTAAATTTATTACTAAGATACAATAAAAATCAACAATTTTATCACATATACCTACCTTTTAGCAGTTTGTTTACATTATAAAATCCTGTTGTATCATATGAAAGACTTCCTGGAACGTGGTGATTTATTGTTGGCTTTTTTTATAGGTACCTATATCTGTCCCATCTACGGCAACTATGGTATTGAAAAAAAATCTTACGATGAATCTTTATAGACCAAATGCAAACAGCTTTTTATGTCGAGTCTAAGACTTACTCTGCCATACCGTTTCAGTTTGTGGTTTTAAGAATTTGATGTGTAAGCATGTGAATTTGTAAAATAAATTAAAGTTTTTGTAGGTACCTACCGATGGTTAGGACATCTACTGACTGCCTGTTTTTGTTTGGTAAAAAATGCCGCCGCATGCAATAAACAATAGATGTTTAAATTTACAAGAAGAGAATACCAATTACCTATTATACATTTATGTTGCTAAGTACTTAGGTAACTTTCTGGTAAATTTTATAGCCAACTACATGGTAATGCTAATGAGATATAGTAGCAATAACATACTTAAATGTTTAGCTGGTTGGGAATTGAGGTGTGGCTTTGATTTATTTATGGGATATCAAAGGCATCTTTATTAAATATACAGCACTAGATACTAAAAGGGTTCAAACACAGTACCAAATTTTCATGTCTAACTATGTGATTGGTGGCAAGCTTACCACCAACTTATCACATATCCAATCCAATTTTTAAACAGAAAATTGAAAAAAAACGGATTTTCATTTTGTTGCCTGACCCAGGAATCGAACCCGGAACCTCATGAAGTGAAATCCAACACCTGGACCCAGAGGTCACGGAGGTGATCATGTTTAATTAATGTTAGAATTATTTATGGAATTATAATTTCGTAGGTAAGTAAGTACTTTTTAGACGAATCTACAACAATGCTGATATCAAAAAAAATATATTTTAATCATAGGGCAACTTTCGGCTAGGTACCCTACGATAACTTAACAATCAATTGTAATAAAACAAAAGTAGTTCATATGGAAACTAAATATAATCGTCTTCTAAGAAAATCGCTCTAAAGTTGAAGTGACATTTGTAATTTTAAGTGAAATTTGACATAAAACATGCACATCAGAATACGAAAAACCTAAATTGAACGACTAAAATGTTTTAGATCTGTCAAGCTAAAATTTTAGTTTAGATGTGTACAGCAGAATATCAAACGTGATTAGACAGCTCTAAATCTAATTTTAGGTTAGTTTAGACTAGTTTGTACTAAGCGAATCGGTACCAATATGTTATCAATCTAAATATGTAATAAATTTGATTAAATTTAAAAATGTTGGCCCACCGCATAATAGAATCTTTTGGTAACAACTTCTAAAACATAATTATTCAGCAAATAAAAAAAAATTCATTTTAATTCAATTGAAATCAATTCGTCGTCTTTATTTCGTAGGAACAATATTTGTTGCACTTGAAATACGTCAACACTTAAAATACATTGTAATAATTTTTGGCAAGCACATACAGTAATTAAAACACTATATAAAAACATCGCAAAAAACACATAACAAATACAAAAACAAATCCTGTCTCAACAGCATCCTAATGTATGACAATAAAAGAAAAGTATCTACATGCCCATATCCCCGAAGAGGTAGGCAGAGGCACAACCAAGGCACCCACGACTAGCCGAAGACACTAGTCCTACACTGTGATAGATTGCAAGCCTATCGCCAACCGGGCACATATCCAATCCCGGGCAACATTTTTTTATTAGTACTGAATTGTAACACCAAAATTTTTTTTTGTTGCCCGACCCAGGATTCGAACCCGGGATCTCGTGCAGTCAAGTCCAACACGTAAACCGATAAACCACAGAGACGACTATAATATAAACAAAACATGAAGGTAGTTAAAAAATAATAAGAGATGAGGTAGACCAGTAGGGTTACTCTCGAAGCTCGATTCATGTATTATTGGAAGTTGGAATCGAAAATGTCATTTTAGGTACTCTTGAACACAATACTGGCGAATTATTACCATTTAGCTAATAGTAAATAGTAAATTATTTTATCCTATTCGTCGAATTTATTTGTAACTAAATGTTAACAATCCCCTTATTCTGTTTTCAAAAGTACCTAAAGTGACATATACGATTCCAATTTCCAATTCGCATGATATCGAGATTCAAGAGTAACCCTACAGGTTATGGTTTTTCCCTAAAAATAGGGAATACAATTTAATAAAGTAAGAAATACAAAATTTATTCGTCAATAGTTACAAGAATAAAATAAATAACAAATAATCTCTAAATTAAAATTAAAGTATAAAATAAAAAAAAATAGGTAAATAGTTATAAATGTTTAAATTAAAATGTTTATTAAAAAATGTAATATTTCAATTACTATGAATAAGAATGGACATTATATGATAATAAATATGCTGCTCGTATATACTAAATTTATTAAAGTATGTAAAAAATAAAATAAATTATTTAGCCCGTAATAAAAATTTACATGACGTATGTAAATTAATTGTAAATTCGTAACAATGTCAAATATCTTGACAGATCAATAATTAGACGTTAGAACATTGTCAAAATATTAAATTATATAAAAATCAAGATAATTAAAACAAACAAATTAGTAATTAATTATAATAAACAAATAAAAAATACAATAGCCACTTTTTAGCCTATAATTTAGTTCCTGGGATTTTTATCATTTAAATATTCAGAAATGCTGTAGTATCTTATACCTTGTTATAAACCTTTAAATGAGTTACTGATTCTATGGATGATTAGTAATTTTATATTTATTTCTAGTATTGTAATTATGATTATCACTGATTCTATTAAACTGGTTTAAGTTTTTTTAACATAAATTAAATTTTCAAATATGTATTGTGAAGTTACAGACAAAATGTTTGTTGTTTTAAAAAGTTCTCTAACAGACACCTTAGGTCCAATAATGACAGGTGAAAGATTGACAAAGCAAATGGACTCATTAGTTTCCAAAACCCCTAAGTCATTAGGGATTTTGTGAACTTGTTGTTTTTGGTTTACTGTTTAAAAAAAGCTCGAAAAAGCGTTGATAGGGTAGCATGTCAGGAGCTTTGGGACATTTTGCCGAATTATGTGATAGTCGGGCTCCTGCTGTGTGCGGTGCAGTCAATGTATTTAGACTGTAAAGCATGTGTGCTAGTGGATGGCAGAATGTCGCCATGGTTTGATGTTAATATTGGTATCAAGCAGGGTTGTGTGTTGTCAGCACGCTTATTTATCTTAAATGTGGACAAATCTCTTCAAAGGTTAAGATCATTGAATGTGGGAATGCGTATGGGTGACAACTGGTGAACTGCCTGCTATATGCAGATGATGCTGAACTTTTGGGCTCTACACCATCTGAGCTGCAAATACTGGTCAAAGTTATGGAAGGAGATTGTAAAGAAACATTTGTAAGCGATAAAAACCAAAATAATGGTGTTTGAAAGAGATGTAGCTAGAACGGATGTATGAGTTCTGGTTGATGATGTAGTGTTAGAGCAAGTGAAGGAAACTGTAGCTTGTAATGTAATGGTATGAAATTGTATCTTGATTGTGCTTTTAGCAGGGATGGAAGGTACACCACGGATAAAGAAAGCATAGTGTGCTCAGGGACTTGTGTGAATGGAGCGTTGGGTAAGCTATTTCAAAGCGAGGTTTTGAGTCAAAAAGCTAGACTTGCTTTGCATAATTCTGTGCTTATCCCCAACATTATTGTATGAGAGCGAGAGTTGAATACGTCAGAAAAAGCATGAAAGTAGGATAATTGCGGTCGAAATGAGAGCACTACGAAAATCTGTGGTGTAACGCTCGCTGACCGCATTCGTAACAGTGAGATCCGAGAAAGAGTGGGATTGAAAGAAAGTGTTGGTGTAAAAATGCAAAAGGGCATGCTCCGCTGGTTCGGTCATGTGGAAAGAATGACAGGTGAAAGATTGACAAAGCAGATATACAATGTGAATGTGGATGGATGTAGGTACCAGGGGAGACCAAGGCTGACATTTCACGATCAAATCAATCGGATATTATCCGAGGGTGGTGTCACGAGTCTCCGAAACCGGCGTGTTTGTATGAAAAGGGTTATGAATGTGTTACCTTACGATCCTGACAGGTTTGTCAGGATCGTGAGGTCTAGCACTCGATACTCTCTGCCTACCCCGTTAGGGATTTGGCGTGAAGATATGTATGTATGTATGTATATATGTAAATTTTAGAAAAAATAACATGCAGTTCAAGCTATGCATTGATAGACAAATAAGTCAGTTATTCACGTTATAAACCTATACATAATAATTTAAATTAATGGATGGTACAAAATAAAATATTACAGTAACAATCCCTCTGACTTAGTGACGAGCGTTCTCTTCCACAAACTTTGAGGTTAATTAAGCATGTAGGTAGCAATATCGATATGCATTTTTTATCAATTTTCTCGTGACCCGGGAAATAGTGAAAATAAAGCCATGGAATGGGCCGTCTGTATCACAAAACTGTAACCATTTATAGTCAAACTTATAGCAGATATAAATGGCAAATAAACTCACAAATATTCAAGTTTGGGGGGAGCCCATTTGTAAGCCATGTTTTATTCACCGCGTGCAAATGTCAACTGAAACATGCAACACTAGCTGTATTTGAATATTTCCATATTCAAATATAATTTAAATCAGCACGAAACATTCAAAATGGATTGTCTGCGGTTCCTCATTTTACATTACAACTAATCCAATCAACGCTAATTAACACCATTAACCGAATTGTGGACAGTGGTGCCAATTCTATGCGCATTGGCTTTTTATGATTGATTATAGATCCATTTACAATCTTAAACCAAGAGACTCCATTCGCGAACTATTTAAGAAAATCAATATATTAACTCTGCCATGTTTGTACATACACAAAAATATAATTAATGTGAAGGAAAACATAAATAAGTATAAAAAATGCCATCCATATCATATTAACTCATGTCACAAAAATCATTTGTTGCCATTGCGGTTTAGATTACAAACTACAAGAAAATCATTTCTAGGAAACGGTGCTCGTTTTTACAACAAAATTCCTAAAGAAATAACAGACCTCCCTGATACGCAATTTAAAAGCGTAATTAAGAAAAAACTAATGGCAAAAGCATATTACAAAATCAGTGACTACATTGATGACAAGGATATTTGGATATAATACTTAATGCCTTTTTACAAATTACAGGCTGAAACCATTTCGTCGCAATATTATAATATTGCTTTTTATTTTCAATTAATTTAAAAATGTATATATTTTAAGTTAAGTTTTAAGTTTATATCTTTTGTTCGTTAATGAATGTTATTTTATTATTGTTGTTGACATTAGTTTATCATAACATTATCTAATTATAATGTTAGTTAATGAATGTTATTTTATTATTGTTGTTGACATTAGTTTTTCATAACATTAATTGTAATTATTATTGACATGTTATGACTTTCAATGAGAGATATTTTTTATCCTATGTTGAGTAAAAATATTTGACTATTTGACTATTACTTGACTATGTTTTAAGTCAGCAAGGGTCTCCTATTGGTAAGAGACAACCGTCTCCTATAGACGCCATAGATGTTACAGATATACCGGCTACCCTATCCTCTTAAACAAAACGTGACAGAGTGATTATGGGCGACAGGAATAGGTGAGGCGGAGGATCCCTATTCGGGCAAGTTGTGCTCGTCTCTTACGTGCTATCTGGCAGAGAGACAGGTAGTCTCTTCTACTCAGCGGACCCGGACTGAAACGGGGACAAGAGAGGTACTTCACTTATTTTGTAATTGTATTGTTTTGAGGATTATGTTACGTTTGTGTTTTTTATCCTCGTGAATAACTTTATAAAATAGCTTGTGTTTAAAAGTTAATTAACATTGGTATCATTTTAGTTTTTGCCATTTTATTTCTTTTTTCTCTTAATGGAAGGAAACAGAAGAGAGACAAATTCAGTTAAATATTAATTTAAACAATTGTGTTGACAAATGATAATTTATGTCTTATTTCCTATTTTTACTTCTGGTGACAGAACAATGTAACATGTTTTTATAGTATACAAATTCAACAAGTGGGTGGTTTTCCTGATGATAGTAAATAAGTTCCATGGACACTTTAGGTGTTAAGGGGTACTACCAATCTAATTGCCATGTTACGACTTATGCCTAATTTTTATCTACCCGATTACTTAGAATATGGAAACAATAAAAAAGAAGAAACAGGTATTGCAGTGATACATATCTTATCTGCCTTTATGGAGCGCACGCCACAACAAAGCAAACGTAATAACTAATTCCATGGCATCATGTCCTATGTCATAAAACCTGACCAATTTTTTGTACCCTTAGTCAACTGGAGTAAAAAACAGCCTTTGTTAGTGGTCCAGTAGAATTGACCCCAGTATTAGCAGTGATGCAGTAACAAGGTTGGCCGTAATTACCGAAATGTCATGTAGTGGCCAGCGGTCTCGTATCTCAATGGCCATTTGTGTCTCTGCATATATCTTTGAATATCAAACGGCCCTATCACCATACTATCTTGACAATCCATCTATAAAGCTTAGTTCTTAGCGCTAAAACTTATATAGATAACTTCAAAATTTAATATTTTACGTTTAAGTCTTCATCTTTGGTTTTTAGTAAAATCCCGCAATTTGCACTGTGACGTCAATTTTCATTATGTGTCATTCAATTTTTTTTTGTGTTGATAAAAGATCAGTTTGATCACGGTAATGGTATCGCAACTAAGCGCTTGCGGCGAATGCGGTGCAGCGCGCGGGGTAGCGAGAGTAGGGTCACATTTCAGCGCAGTGCTTCGTGCGAATTGTTTTGAAAATATGTATAATTTTTTTAATCTTTACAGATATTAAATTATCTTCGTAATTAAGAGTAATTTAATTGACTGCAAAAATATATTTGGAATGTTTAAATACATATTTGATTAGTGTAATGTTACCAGTTAAGGACTGTTACTTAGTTGTTCAATTTAATTTATCAATATTAATATACTTGAATCGATCCATGCTACAGAAAGTAAATAATTGTTTTAAGATACGGTAAATATACATGTACTAATAAATAGGAACCTCATGCAGTCAAGTCCAACACCCGGACCGCTAGACCACAGAGGCGATTAATACTAGTAATAAAACTTATTATTAGGTAATATCTAACAGGCTTATTCATAAACGTTGTTTAACTTTTAATCACCAATTTAAATAATGTTTAAAAAAATGTTTATTCATAAACGCTATTTCGAGTTAATAATTTGTTTAAATATACTCTTAAACAGCTGTCACTTTAAACAACCTCGGACCCTTGTTTAAAACCTTAATCAACAAAATGGCTGACTAAATTTCAAATAGCTGATTTTATGTGCAATGACAAAATGCAACAAATAACCATTTAATATGGCTTATTTGTCTATTTTTATGAATTTTCTATAATATACGAATTGAAATATTTTGATTTCGTTGAAGTTTGGACAAATTTGGACGGGATATGTTGGATTTTGGAAGAATATAGGACTATAATAATATGTCCTCTCTAGTCTCTGGTCTCTGGTAATCGCCTCTGTGGTCAAGTCCAACACCCGGACCGCTAGGGTCCGGGTGTTGGACTTGACTGCATGAGGTCCCGGGTTCGAATCCCGGGTCGGCCAACAAAAAGAAAATTGTATTTTTCCAATTTTCTAATAAAAAAAAATGTTGGTCGGGATTGGAAATGTGCCCGATTGGCGATAGGCTTGCCACCTATCACATTGTGGGACTTAGTGTCTTCGGCTAGTCGTGGGTGCCTTGGTTGTACCTCTGCCTACCTCTTCGGGGATATGGGCGTGAAGATACTTTACTTTACTTTTAATAATATGTTTTATTATGAAGATAGCCAATGACTCATATGAAGAAACGAATAGTTTTCCAGAGCATTTTTTTATAATATTAGAAGCAGAAAAGTAGACGGATTTTCTGATGGTGAGAATTTCACGCCGCCTAGAGACACCAAAGGCGGCAATGGTGTGTTTCCAACCTGAGGCCAGGGAGTTAAGCCCCGAGCAAAAGTAAGTTTACCCGCTACTTTAGTCTACTAACCGGAACAATTCAACAGCAAGCGCTGACGTTAAGGCGGCAGGAATAGGTAAGGCGGTGGTACCCAATCCTGGTGAGTCGCTGCGAAACTCACCTCATAGTCAGTTGTCACGGTGCTAGTGACGGTAAGCCTATGCTTGCTTTTTACGCGCTGTCTAACAGGAAGATAGATGGTTTATTCTACAAAGGAACTCAAACCAACACGGGGGAAAATATTACAGAAATGACATCATTTTATACTTAGCTTAGTAACATAATGTAGATGCATTAAAAAACATTATTTTTGAAATGCAGTGCATCAGTTCAAATGTTTTGTGACTATGTTGCATCAACTTTTATTTATAACATTTTTAATTATTTATACGGGATACTCACGATCTCTTTTTATTTTATTTGTCGATAAAATAAAAAGAGATCGTGAGTATCCCGTATAAATAATTAAAAATGTTATTAATTCGCGACCATTTAAGTTTAAAACTTTTATTTACTCTAATAAATTTAATGTTAGTGTAGTACAATACTAGTAGTACTGAACTTTTACATCACATTGTTTAAAAAACGCCAAGAAGTTACATAGCCCAGGTCCAAAGATAATATAATCACTATGGAAACAACGATGTTGACTACGGATGACAATTGTTTACTTCACTTTTACCAAAAGAAATACGCGTACAGCCACATTTCTACCAAAACCTACCAAGTTAAACAATATTTAACTAAGCATTGTCAAAATTTACTTTATGAATAACAAATTTTTAAACAATGTTTAAGGCTTAATCAAGAGATTAGTTAAGCAATGTTTAGGAGGTTATTTAACTACTTTTTATGAATAAGGCAGTAATTTATTAAGCAGTTACCATGGTAAGCCCATTGCAAGGAATTTCATTAAATAGAATAAAGCCTATCAATGACATAACTAATAACGCAACGTAAGTTATGTCATGGAAATGTGACAACCCCATCGTCCACTTGTGGATGGATCCTATAACTTATATATTAAATTATTTTCTAATATTAAATATCATATCCGGTTGCCGATAGGCTTGCCACCTATCACATTGTGGGACTTAATGTCTTCTGCTAGTCGCGGGTGCCCTAACTGTGTCTCTGCTTACCTCTTGGGGGATTTGGGCATGAAGATATTACGACTATAAAATTTGTAAAACATCCATACTAATGTTTAGATATATATACGTGTCACGTTGTTAATCCACAATGGACTCGCAATCTACTAAACCGATTTCAGTAAAATTTGCAGTGTGATCCAACTTGTAAGATAGGATAGCTTACATCTTAATTTATGATAAAAAAATACGACCCCAGCGAAGCTGGAACAGGCAGCTAGTATTATAAATGCAAAAGTTTATT
>NJDC01001081.1:0-12974 GCA_002245475.1 Calephelis virginiensis
CACCATCTTTTTTCCAACACTTCGACCTCTCTTCACTTTAGTTGGCAACTCTTCAGTTGGAAACACCCACTGAGCAGACTGTCTTTTGTTTTCCGGATCATAACAGTAAATCCAGCTTTCGTCACCCGTTAGTATGTTGAACACAGCATTTGAGTCACCTCCGTTAAATTTTTGGATCATTTCTCGGCACCAATCAACACGGCAGAGTTTTTGAGCCTCGGTTAAATTATGCGGTATCCAGCGGGCACAAAGCTTCCTGACCGCTAAATGTTCATGGAGGATTTTGTGCACTTGACTCATATCTATGCCTAGACTTGTCTGAATCTGCTGATAGGTCACTCTTTTGTCAGTCTCTATCATACGCCGCACAACACTGATATTGTCTTCAGTCGTCGCTGTAGAAGGCCGAAAATTTTCTCGGCTTAAATTCATTCTGACGTGCACAGACAATTTTCAATTTGCCGCCAAATCGTAAAACAAATGACAAATGAATGAAATGTATACTCAATATTATCGGTAAAAAGTTCTATTTTCAAAATTTAAACTTATTTTTTTAATATAATGCTTTTAAGTTGCCAGTTCTTAAAACTTTCAGTTTGGCCCTCGTAATATATTTCCGGTTTTGGTTTGTTGATAAAATGTAATTTTAGCAGTTTTTCAGTTTTTTCTATTATACCATATATATCGTTCGATGCATATTTGACACCACCTCGGGATTTTATGTTAATCAAACTATTAATGTTTTCTTCTCCAAGTAATAATGACACGAATAAACCACAATGAATAGTTTGCAATATTTTTATTTTGTTACAAAACCTGCAACATACTCCAACACACTATGTCTATATACATTAACATCCGCTCCTAAAATACACTCAAGGTATAAATCGTGTAGATTACTGTCGTCTTCATCGACGTCGACAAACCCTTTTCTTTCTGTTAATTCGTGTAGGCTGTCAATTGGAATTTTACTAGAACAAGTCAAAATGTTGACTTGCTCCTACAATTCCCAGCTCCGTTATCCTTGATTTCAGCTCTAATAAGTAGTTTTTTGTATGCTGCACGGAATCGTATGGCGTTTGGATTATTGTTGAAACCTGTAGATAACGATAGACCGTGATTGATATTTTCAGTGGCAATGGTATACATTTTTAACTTGTCCAAATATTCTTTTCTGGGAACGTAAAATAAAATATCGATAATTGTAACAGTATACTTCACTATAAAAATTGAACACTAAATATGGATTCTTGGCAAGCATGACGAGAGAAGTCATGACGTCAATTTAAATCGACGCCAAAATAAGCATAGACAAAAATGTCGTTATCTCTTTCGGCGTACATAATATCAACATTTGTTAAAAAGAGACAAAGAGATGTTGTTATGTTATATGTCGATTCCAACGGTATTTATACAACTAAATTTGCTATATAATATTGTTGCACTTCTTTATATAATTCGTCGGCTAAATGTTCTAACCTGCTAACTCCATTTTTGGCAAAATTGACTATTTGGTATCAAATGAAAGAGAAAAAAATAACGCGTATTTCTACAAAACTGATAACTGAGCTAACTGAATGCATTCTGTAAATTTTACGTTGCAATATTCTATGCTAACTCCATATAGTATAGTTGCAAATACCGCAGGAAATTTTGACAACTCCCGCCATTCGACGTCATTTTGGTGGAGTGATAGCTGTATTCTGTAGTGTTCCCGAGTGTTACGATTACTAATTTGTTTTTTAGCGCTTTACATTTAAAATTAGCGTTTAACCTAAAACGTAAGTTATAAATTTAATAAACTTCTACATTTGTTATGCATAATATCTACAAATATTGCTTTAAATATACATACAAAATAAACACATGCATGGTACGGGAGTTAGCAGAATTTATTTCCCTTTTTTGTATGATGTTTGGGAGTTGAATGTTTTTATCACGTGTTTTGTAGTTTTAACTTTGTTATACCCTGTACTGTCTGGGCTCCTTTGCTGAATAGACCATCTGACTTCCAACCAGGTAGTTCGTAAAAGGCAAGCATAGGCTCACAGTTACTAACAACGTGACATTTGACTAGGTGATAGAGTTTCACAGTGGCTCTCCCGGATCGGTGGTACCGCCTTACTAGTTCACGCTGCGTTACATTGCCAACACATCATTACCACCGTTGGTGTTTATAGATCGCGATAATTTCTTACCGTCAGGGAATACGCTTGCTTGTTTGCTTTTCAATATTATAAAAAAATACAGTGCTACAGTTTCACAACATTGTGCATATCTCCAAATGGATAAGCGTAACTGTGTGGTACTCAAGTTTTACTTTGCTGATGTGAAAGTACTAAGCTTCTACTACGGGATGGATATATTGCTATATATTGTGCACATATATAGTTTTAATAGTAACTAGTTTATAATAAGCATCATAAACCTTCCAGTAAGTCACGCCTGCATGTATGCGATGAAATCGAATCTGTGGTGAAGCCAGTGTTTAAATTACTTGACTATAACTGCTTTTTCCACAAATTTGTTAAATAACCTAATTTTCAATGTTAATTGTAATTTTTAAAGTATATAACATTATTAGACTGAATATCTCAGCACCTCATTAGGCACTACGGTTTTGGCCTAAAGCGTAAAATTTCTTGTCAATTAGTATTTTCTTTGCTTTTTGTTTGATTGGTGTGGCAGCTTATTATTTGTTTTCCCACAGATGGCTTCAGACAGAGCCAGGAAGCTTATTAGTTTAGCTCTTAATCCAGAGCAAAATAGTGGATTTCTCGCTACACGAGAAGAATTATTGTCTAACCAGAAACTGAGTAACGCCGAAAGTAGTAGTAATCCTCACAATGTAACTGACTGTCTATGTGTGACTGATGACTATGTAAATTTGCTAAATCTACCAACTGAACTTAGTTTAGCTCTACCTTTAGAAAATGTTGAAAATTTCTCTTTAGTAATGAATGCAGATATTGAAATAATTGATGTACCTCAACGATGCATATTCGGGGAAGCATAACATGATTCCAATAGAAAACTCTTTAGAAAACAGAAATGATGATGTTGTAGCTACAGACACTATAATAAATTTTGATGACAATTCGGGCATAGAAAACTGTAACAAAATATCTAACTTTACTGAAAATTTCAGTGACCCTAAATTGGTTCCGTACTCATCAAGCTCAGAAAATGATGGCGACAATTGTTTGCCAAGGAAGAGTAGAAACAGAAAACGGAGGTCACAGGTAGATAAAAGCAATTGGTTTGTGGAAAAAAATAAGAAAAAACGAGTAAAAGGCTCTCAATATTATGGAAAAATAAACAAAGAAACCAAATGGGTTTACGAAACTATAAGGGAACCGAGGAGTTTAAAAGACAGGTGTAGATGTTGAAATAAAACGAGTGTGTGTAAAGTGTACTACAGTAACAGAAGAAGAACGAATTAAAATATTCAATACATTTTGGAAAAAGTATACATGGGGAGAAAGAAATATATTTGTTAATGACACTATTCAGTCCGTTCCTGTGAAACGTATAAGAGATCGAAAAGTATCTGAAAACTCTCGTCGATCACAGACATTGCAATATAATCTAAAAACAGCTGATGATACTTACGTTAGGGTATGCAAAACTATGTACTTAAATACGTTAGGTATAGGAAGAATGACTGTGATAGCGTGGAAAAGTAGACGATTGCATTCCTAGTCAATTACGATCTACTAAAGATAGAGTTAATCCCTATGTAAAGCAACAACAGTCCATAAACAGTTTTTTTGATTCATTACCGACAATGGATTCGCATTACTGCAGAGTTTCGTCATCCAGAAAGTATTTGCAACCTGATTGGAGTACAAAAATGGATTTGTATAAATTCTATAAGTCTGACTGGTGCAAGTCACATAATATACAGCCGTTATCCTGAACTACTTTTTTTGAAGGCATGTCATTGAGAAACCTTTCATTATATCGACCTAAAAAAGACGAATGTGAAATATGTACAAAATATAAAAATGGGTCACTTGAAGAAAAAGAAGAAGCTAGAAACGAAAAGCAATCGGACAAAGAAAATAATCAATATGTCTATACAGTAGACCTTCAAGCAGTTTTGATGGCACCCAAATCAAATGTAAGCACGTTTTATTATAAAACCAAGCTTCAAGTGCATAATTTATGCGTTTATAATAATATTAACAAAGACAGGTTTTGTTTTGTTTGGAACGAAACGGAAGGGGGTCTGAATGCTGATGAATTTGCTTCAATTTGGACATATTTTATTCAGGAAAAGATTGTGTCTAAGGTAGAAAACCAAACTGATTTACGTATAATTATTTATTCTGATGGTTGTGGTTATCAAAATCGCAATGTAACAATGGCAAATGCCCTTTTGAATATTGCAGTCTTCAATAAAATAACTATAGAGCAGAAATATTTAGAAGTTGGCCATACTCAAATGGAAGTGGACGGTATGCATTCCTTAATAGAGAGGAGAATGCGAAATAGGAACATAAACGTTCCAGCAGACAATGTTCAAATAATTGAGTCCGCCCGAAATAATCCGTTTGAAGTTATGTATTTGGGACATACTTTTTTTAAAAAGACCAATGAAATTTCAAGTTACAAAAGCATTCGCCCCGGGCGATCTGTAGGCAATCCCAAAGTCTCTGATATACGTGCTCTTAAGTATTCTCCAGCGGGTGATATCTCATATAAACTGCGATTTGAAGATCCGTGGCGACTGCTACCACAAAAAAAAACACTTTTACTGCTAAACGATATAATGAAATGCAAAGTTTATATCAATGTAGACTTAAAATTAAAGCTCGAAAATACAATGATCTGCAGCAAATTAAAGAAGTATTACCTCCAGACTTCAGAAAATTTTATAATAATTTACCAAAGGAGTAGTGATTTTGAAAATGATAAATGATAATAATAAATGTCCGATTTGTTTTTTTTCTATTGTGTTTGTAATACTGTCTTAACATAAAAATATTAACTATTACTGACTCTTTTCTTTAAATTACTAGTCCTTTGATTAAATGATGAAATCTGCTAACTCCCAAAATGAACACTGTCTTAAGAAACGTAGCAATTATAAAATATGTTAACTCCAATTTTCGGTCATAAATATTATAAATATCAATGAAATGTCAAATAAAATATAAAATATTGTGAACAAATGTAATATCAACAACCATGATTGTCATTATTGTAGCTGTTTGAGTGTGATATTTTAAATCAGTTTTTTGTTAATTCTCACAACTAGTATCAATAGGAGTTAGCAGTTTAGCTCATTTAGCCGAAGAATATTCCTATTTCTATGGTCTAAAGGCATTCAGATATAAGGCAACTAGTGTCATATGATTTGGGCGAATAAAAAACATAGCAAACTTATTTTTTTTATTTTTGGATATGAAAGTTGCACTGATCTGGATAAAATTTTAAAGAATTTACCACATTTCAACCACAGAACAACTATACACAGACCACAGACTAGTAAGAGAACTACACGTTATGCAACTATAGTACAGTCTAACGAAATTAAAAACAAAAAAAAACTTTGCATGGAAAATAATGGGATATTGTTATCTCACTCCCTCTTTGCGGTTTCACTTTTCCTCAAAGACAATTATGCCCTTTGAACATGTAGTTCTCTTTCTAATCGTACTTGGCAAAACACGCCGTCACAATGAAGATTGGTTTGATGAAAATGATGAAGCTCTGCAGGCGGCTTTCGACAAACATCGGGATCTCTTGCGACAGCACGGAAGACGACTAGGAAGCGTTACAGCGATCAAAGCTAGTGACCAGGAATTACGCAAGCTGTCTCGCCAGGCCAAAGACAAGTGGTGGCAGGACAAAGCAATTCACATGCAATTGCTGTTTGACACTAATCAACTCGGGAAGTTCCACGGTGAGGTACGTAGGCTGACTGGTACATCCTACTATGCAAGGGAGCCTTTAAGGTCTCTAGACGGTAGACATCTGTTAACTAGCAGGGAGGATGTACTAAAGCGCTGGGCGGAGCACTTCAATACTCTGCTCAATGTGGATCGCTCAACTGATCTGCAAGCCATCAGCTTAATGCCTCAACTCCCTCCTGTTCTTGAGTTGGACGAGCCTCTATTGCTTGATGAGGTTGTTACAGCCATCAGACAGCAGCAAAATCAAAAAGCGGTTGGCATTGACCTTATACCGGGAGAGCTGATTAAATACGTCTAATACGTTTTTTTGGTCTGTGGCGACCCCAACTGACAGTTCGTATAAAAGTGTCTCTCAATATTTAATAGTTTTCAGAATCATCGAACGAAAAAAGATGGTCGTATTTTTTTCACAATTACTGAATTTAGTGTAAAATATGAGTAAAATTGGTTAATTTAGGTGGGAATTAGTTTGATTTTGTTCAGTGAAAGTGCATTAATGAAATAATCATGGAGAAATTAGTGTATCGTGAAATTCCTCGCTGCCGCCAAATCTCATAAACGAGCTTGTGTAACGAAACCACCGCATAAAGTTACATATTAATACAGTGTTCTATCGAGTTTAATAAGTGGGAAATTGTTAAAATATTGGTCCAACTATTCAGCTGTCAAACTAAAAAAGGAGGGAAATTTGGTAAAGTATATTTTATGACTTCTCTTAAATAGTTATATCACCAAAACTGTGAGTATTTTATAACGTCATCGGCCATACATCCCAATAGACGCCGCATATAAGGCAACACGGTTCTGTCAACACATAAATGTAATTGTTCTAATGTACCTTATTTCTTAAAAAGATATGAACAGTATCGACCAGGTTTGTGACCTGTAAACATTGCCGCGTTATTGTATAAAAAATTAAAAAACAGATATAAAATGACTGTTGGTTCAATTAAATGTTAGGTACGGTAAAGTCAGCCGCGCTTCAAATTACCAAAAAGATGGTACAACTTTTCGTAGGTTAATTAAAAATAATAACGTTCATAATTACATTTTGAATTATTTGATGTGTATCGGAGTTCATCATATACTGGTCAGTCACTGTTCGATGCGTGTTTATATCCCTTTCTTACACATGTGATTTTCAAGCTATCACTTTCGTTTGCATACAGCTAGTGATGGACTAATGTGCAAATCTATTTTATCGATATTTTTATTTATCTATCCCGAATAGGATACTGGTCTTGTACCGGTATTGTATGTAGGTATTTATGTATTTTATCAATAAATTTAAGCACTGACAGAAACAACAAAAAACTTCTTACTCTGTGTACTTTTGAGTTGACCTCTGGATAGTTACTCTTTTTCACGTGAGAAGTCAGCGAACAAGCTCACGGCTCTCTTGATGGTATCATATAATCATGGCCTATAGACACCATTGATGTTACAGGTGTGTTACTGTCCTATGGTCGGAATGAAAGCCTATTGTGCAAATCTACTGGCTTCCCTACCCTCTGAATCGGATTGTGACACTATCATTATCGCGGCAGGAATGGGTAAGGCGGTGGATAACTATCCAGGGAAGTTGCTGCACACCACTGTATCACCAGTGATCTTGTTGACAATTACCTGGTTTACCTGTGCTCGCCTCTTACGAGGCACCTGGCAGAGCGGCAGGCGATCTATTTTAGTCAGCGGACCTGTACCAACACGATGTAAAACTGAACTTCTGCGGTAGAGGGTGCTGTTATTTGTCATTAAATAACTCTTAAAAAGTTGAGCCGATTTAATTAAACTCTTTTAAGTGCATTAGGTGGTTATCTGGGCGATATAATTCAAGACTGGTTCCGATAGGCTATGTTGGGGTCAGTATATCATAAAACTTTCAAAGGGCTGTGACAATTTTAAAACTAATTTGTTTACAGTATTTCAACGATATTCTGTAGTTCAGGTGGAAATTACTCGAATGAATAAAAACAATTCAATTTGATAAGGATGTCTTTTATATCAGGCATCCACAAGATCATAAAATAAAAAATTCTAATTTGGTTTAAAGAAACCAGACGAGAGAATTGGTTTCCGAATTCCAAATACAGTTAATTAAATGTCAACATTTTGCAGAAGATCGTTTTTTATACTTTACGCCACTGGTGCTGCTTCATAACAATGCTAGACCACATACTGCACAACAGACGGCTTCTCAATTAGAAGAGCATCAATTGGAATGTAAAAAACATACACCTGAACCTAACTTCAACAGATTATTATTTTTTTCGAAAAATTCAATTTCGATGGGGTAGTCCAAATTACGTCCAAAGATTTTATTGATTCCCATTGGAATGGTTTATACCTAGTAGAAGGATCAATGAAGTACCTATGAGATGGCAAATGTCCATAGGAAATAATGGTTACTTGCATACTTTGATTAAATAAATATATTACATTAAAAATATTCGACTTATGTTCCTCCCCTACAAAACGCCAATTACAGATGTAAGGACCTAATATATTCAAGTACGGGTATTACTCTCAACCCCAAATATGTGTGACCTTGAGATGTTGAGTTGCATAGCTGAGATGTGACGTGCAATAACAAAATGCGATGTAATCCGTTACAATGTCGTACTTCATAAAATAACAAAAAAGGCATATCGATAAAATACATTGTTCGAATTAAATATGTCTTATCCCTAATCTTGCATTTCTGTTTATGAATATGACGTGATGTCATTGCAAGGGCCAATAAGAAAGCAGTTCCTCCATTCCCCGCACCTCAGCTATTTGCCAGAATTGTTTCAAAGCAAAATTATAAAGAATAGGCGTCTATTGGGATGTATGGTCGATGTATAACGTATATTTCTTAAATACTTGAAAATCATTCTAAAGTTAGTTTCGTATCTCTTGCACGTTATTGCTTAAAATTTCATTACAAGTCTGAAGTGCTTTTGTTTAAGTTGAGCAATTTAGAGTATTCACATATATTTAATACATTTCGCACATTTATTTTTTATACTTGAAACAAAAACATGATGACCCGTAAAGCTTCAGCTCGCCTCCAGGAAGACAAGCTTCAGCTTGCCTTGCAGGAATTAAAAAAATACAAAGAATTGTGCATGAGGTACGAAAAAGAACAAGAAGATAATGAGAGAGAAGTCTTAGATATTTTAAATTCTAATAAAAATTTGAAAAGTGAAATGGCTGATTTACACCAAAGATTTTTAAGCATTTGCCAAGAACGTGACCAACTGACGCTCTTGGTCAATTCATTTGACCAGTGCAGCGTTGAGTTTGATCAAACACTCAAGCGCAACGTTGAACTGGAACATAGACTGAGTCAAGCCCAGCAGACATTTGAAGGCTTTGAGTGTATCGACCAGGAAATCAAGATAATGCAGACACAATCTCTGTTTGAGGAACTGATTGATAAACCATCATCCATTTCTCTTAAATCAGAGAGTAAATCACCTCCCTTAATAACCATAGATTTAACCTGTGACGATAGCATTATACAAAATTCAAAGAAACCTGTTTGTTATAATAGAAATAAATTGAAAAAATATATCAAACTTAATAAAATTATTAAAAAATCACAGGAGAAAATTAAGAAAAACAAATTATTATTAACAAATTATAATATATGTAAAGATAATTGTATTAAGACTAAAAGCAAATTAAACAAATATGAATCAGATATGGTTACTTTACAGGCTGAAATAAGTAGTTCAGAGAATTCCTTGCATAGTATTACTCTTAAATATAAACTTGCACAAAAAGAAATTGAAGAACATTTATTGGCTGTTAATAGCTTGCTTGATCTATGTAAATACAATGAAGAAAGGTATAACTCATTGTTTGAAAATCATTTAGTATATCATACACCTACTAAATCAAGCTATTTACAACCATCTTCATCTACAACTTCTTCCATGCCTCTCTTATCTATATTTCAGACTGAAAACTTGAACAACGGATTTGATAATACTAATAGTACCCAGGGAAATAAAAAAATAATCGTGTATTCCGATGATATAGGTAAAAATATGGGACCAATTTGAACAAAAACGTTTGGTACTCCGGTGTCTAACTTTTGTATGACGGGTGCCAATTTTTCTGACTTATGGGGACATTCTCTTAAAATTATTGCTTCAGTAATAAATGTTATTGCTCCATATTTAGCTGTAATATTTAACTGTTGTGTTTCCAATGGAGTATTTCCTGATCTAATGAAACTTAGTAAAGTTTTACCTATATTTAAATCTGGAAGTTATTCTGATCCCTTCAACTACCGACCTATCTCCGTTCTGCCTACCCTGAGTAAAATATTTGAAAAATTTATATTGAATCAAATGTTACTACATTTGAACAAATTAGGATTATTTCATAATAAAAAGTTTGGTTTTACAAGGGGTAGATCAACAGTCGATGCTGGTGTGGAATTATTGAAGAAAATTTATGAGTGTTGGGAGGTTTCTCAGGATGCAATCGGGGTGTTTTGTGATTTGTCCAAAGCATTCGATTGCGTAAGCCACGATACGTTGATCAGGAAACTGCGCCATTATGGAATTAGAAATAAGGCACTCGATCTTCTGATTTCATATTTGATTGGAAGAATTCAGAAGGTTGATATTAATGGTAAAAAATCGACTGGTGCTGCTGTTACGATGGGTGCCCCCCAGGGCTCTATTCTTGGTCCATTTTTGTTCCTTGTATATATTAATGACTTACCTTACTACGTAAGAGGCAAACACGAAATTGTATTGTTCGCGGATGACACTTCACTTATATTTCAAGTGAAAAGACAACTGGGTAAGTATGACGAAATGAACAATGCGATTTCAAAAGTTGTACACTGGTTCAATGTAAATAATCTTTTTTGAATGAAAAAAAAACTAATTGTATTAAATTTTCAATGCCAAATGTGAGGCAAGTAGATACCAACGTACAAGTTAATGGAAACAAGTTGACCTCATAGATTCTACTACGTTTTTAGGAATAACAATTGATAAGAAATTGCAATGGGGCCCACACATTGATAAACTTGCAATTAGATTAAGCTCAGCAGCGTATGCTGTTAAGAAAATGAGACAATTAACTGATGTTGAAACCGCTAGGATGGTTTATTTTAGTTATTTTCACAGCATCATGTGGTATGGAGTATGGACAGTACTCAGTGCTAAGCCATGAAACTTCAGTACGCTACCTACTAGTACGTTCATTTCATAATTTATCTCAGCCTGTTAAAATAGTATTAACTACTTAAGAGATAACATATGATAAAACATTTAATTTTTCAAACTTATACCTACATAATTCAATTCAATATAATGTATATGTGTAGGTATATCGATATTCCTTCTACTATTATTTCCTTTGTTAAACTTATGTTAGATGTTTTACTAAACTAATATCTTTTTTATCTACCACAAACTGCCAAGCATTCAAAGCAAGAAACAGTTTTCACTTTACAGTACATTTTTTTAGTATCTTCACGGCCATATCCCCAAAGTGGTCGGCAGAGGCACAACCAAGGCACCCACGATTAGCCGAAGACACTAAGTCCCACAATGTGATAGGTGAAAATCCTATCGCCAAACGGGCACATATCCAATCCCGGGCAATATTGTTTTTATTAGAAAATTGTAAATATACAATATCTAATTTTTCTGTTGCCCGACCCGGGAATCAAACCCGGGACGTCAAGAAGTCAAGTCCGACGCCTGTCCACTAGTCCACAGAGGCGATTATTTAATACTGCAGATCAACGCGAGAGGCCGAATCGCAGTAGTTTTTGCGATTGTTTTACACTCACTCGTACTGGTATTATCCATTGCGAATCCTATACTGTTGGAAAATATGCAAGAAATACAAAAACAGAAATGAATCTACGTTTTATTGTAGAATTCGTGCAAGCGACCTACGCCGCCGTCTTGTTCGCGCATGTGCAGTGCGCTGTCTTACGTTCTGACGATCTGACGCAAAATTAGAAGTTTTTACCCATTCCAAAAAAGTGCACAAAGCCGCTAATGAAATTTTCACTTCAAAAACTATTTGTCAAAAATCACCATTTTTCTTGTCGCAATAAATACGAGTTTATGATGTGCACAAATGAAATAATCATGAAGAAATTAGCGTATCGTGTTTTTCCCCGTCGTTTCCGCCAAATCTCACTGTATAAGTTTGATGATCATGACTTTTATTGACGACTTGTGAGTTGTGACTAATTATGAATAATTGAAACCCGATTTTGGTAAATCGGTTAACTTGATGCAAATTTCTACTTGAATAATGGCAAAATACCAAAAACTAAAGAAAGAAAGAAAGAAAAGTTCGGTGAAGGTCGACTTAGGTTCGGATCTCAGACCACTATAATCTACATTTTATAGCATAAATCAAACTAAGAGTGGCGCGGATAGGCTCGGGAAATTATCGGCAACAGATTGCGCATATTGCAAATGCAAAAGGAACTACATACCTACTCGTAGCTATCTCTTGAGTCTCGATGTAACAAACTAATCTTATCTTAGGATTTGTATCAATAACTTGGATCAGTAATAAGCACAACAGGAAAACATTATTATTAATCAATTTATTACCTGTAAGTACATACTTACATTAATTTTTAGAAAAAATAGAGAAAATTAAGCGAAGTTAAACTGCGAAAAAACAATTTTATTACCACGTCGCGTCGTTTAGGTAAGTTTATAAAAAAAACATGCATGATTAAATGTAACGCAAAAATATTTGTCCTAATTAAATCAAATTTTTAAGCACTACTTCTGATTGATGATTTATTTGTCGAAAAATAAACTATCAAAATCCATTCTTTATTGACCGAATAATGGTGTAAGAAAAAAAACTTATCGACGAGTTGTTAATGTCATCTAAGTCTAATGAATAATGATGGAATACCAGAGAAATTGAGGAAAATAGGTACTCAGTTTTTTATGTGCGCAGCATGCGCGCATTAATATATGCTAAATTAGAGATAGATAATAACAAAAATCAGTCTCGTCATATGTAGTTCAAGAAAAAATAGTTGTTGAAAAAATTTGAAAT
>NJDC01001082.1:0-20030 GCA_002245475.1 Calephelis virginiensis
GACTGATGCATCTAATTTTACTATTACATTTATTTATTTAATACTTTATTGTTGTTAATTGGTCGCCTCTGTGGTCTAACGGTTCAGTTGTTGGGCTTGACTGCATGAGGTGCCGGGTTCGAATCCCGGGTCGGGCAAAAAAAAAAGGGTTTTTCCAGTTTCGTAATAAAAAAAATGTTGCTCGGTATTAAAAAAGTGCCCGGTTGGTGATAGGCTTTTTGTTTGGGTTTTGGGTTGTGCCTCTGCCTACCTCTTTGGAAAATGGGCGTGAAGAATACTTTTTTTTCTATTGTTCACAAAAATCACGTGGCAAAACACAATCCGTCTCGTTAATAAACATATATAAAACACTCCAAGGTTATGTTATATTTTTACCTACATTGTGATACAGGCGACAATATTAACTTATGTTAGTCTTGGACTACTTTGTAATTATATCAAAATTTAATTCTGCTGTACATGTTGTAACGAAACAATAGTTATCATCTCAAAGTAACAGAAAGTAGTAAAGTTTCCAATTATTGGGAATAGATGTCCCGAGGTCGGAGTTTAGCAGTTGAAAAAGGACGACTCACTCGGGGGCGCGGCTTTTATCCTGTCGAGTTTTAAAGACGGGGTGCTAGTTCGGTTACTTTGACTAGATAACTATTGCTTAGTTACAATGTGTTTATCACCTTACTCCTCGTAAACCGGGTCTCCTATGTAGGATAGACCACTGTCTGTGTGCCTAGCAACTCGTAAGAGACGAGCTTAACTGGGTCACAACCAACAATGGTACTGGAAGAATGCTTTGCAGAATCTTGGCCGGGTAGGGTTCGACCGCCGTTTCTATGATTCTTTTCTCCGATTTTGGGAATAGGTCAGTAATTAAACTAGTTCAACTGGTGTTTCACGTTAGATGGCATACCAATAACCCACACACACACACACACACACACACACACATTTTTATTACCACTACGAAATCAGTAATACGAAGTAGTAAGTATACAGATCTATACTAATATTACAAATAGGAGTCCTGTATCCCCGTCTGTTGTTCTTTCACGGTTAAGGCCCCATACTTAGTCAGCCAGAAGAGCCAATCGCCGCACTCCCCCGTTCCATGATTACTATGAAATATTGCGCTCTAAAGTAAACGTCTTAAGCGCCAAATAACTATTTTTGACATTATAAAAGTAATTTGAAAACAAATATAAAAACTGAAACAGTTATCTTTTAAGTATAATTCTTATATATGTTTATGTCAAATCTGGTGTCGATATTTTCATAATTGAAGTAGACAGATGGGTTTTTCTTTCAAAAAAGGGTTAACTTTTTGATTTTTTTCTATCGAGCAAAGTGAAATGAATCGTGTTTTGGAAACATTAGTCTTATAAATCATATTAATGTTAATCTTGTGTATTTTTGTCGCCAAGATCCATAATTGCTTTGTATGAAAAAAAACAGTATATTGCTGACGTATTTTAGCATACATGGCCCCTTAAGCCGCGGAACCGGTTTTGAGAAAAATTAATATGGAATTAAGGATCCGGGCTTAAGTACTGGCAATTTTTTTAAAAAATCTACCCCCTAAAGTATTATGATAGGGGTTGAAAATTTGTATTAAATCGTAACTATTTAACGCTGATAAAGTAGAGGGCAAACTGCCTGTAGTACTTACTAAAATCTACCCCCAAAGTACTATGATAGGGGACAAAAATTTGCACTAAAATTGTAAATTTTGCAACGCTGACGATGTCGCGGGCAAACAGTCAGTAGTAAATAATGGTTATGAGTATAACTCAGTAGTGGTATAAATAGTAGGTATTTGGGTCATTAACCGCGAAATAAATACATCTTATTTAGGATTTTAATGCAAACATTATTAAATTTAAATTTTTTATAAAAATTAAATTTTACAAGTTTACGAATGATAGCATTTTTATTAATTAACTAGCTGTTCCGGCGAACTTCGTTTCACCCGTTAAGTTTGTATGGGAAAAATTAAATGTTATTTATCCTAATTTCCATGCAGTGGAACGGAATAAAAAGTATCAGATATCCGTTTCCTGGTTTGAAGCTACCTCCTTATCAATTTTCAGCCAAAATGGGTTAAGTTGTTCTTGAATTATAAATAGTGTATAAGGTACTTATAGTTAACAGTTCATAATTTAAGCACAGTAAAAATCAATTTCTTTTTTTCTGAGGTGGTCCCGTATAATTATTTATCACGATCCCAGAAGCGGTTTTGAGTTATACATGGACGATATCATGACTCGAAGTCTTCGTAGTACATAAAAATTTGTGCATTATTAAAGGCCGGTTTTCGAAACGCCAATCAATTTTAATCTACGATTTATCTCTTTATAACAGTTGTAATGTTAAGCTCTTGTTATAAACAGATACCTAAATCGTAGATTTATCTTTTTATACCAGATGCCTTTAAACTGTTATTATAAAAAGATGAATCGTATTGATAAGCATTTCGGAAACTGGTCGCAAGTATAACTCATAAACCACTGTCAAACCGTGATCAAAATAAGGGATCACATCAAAACGGATCTTCCCAAAAAAGAGCCATCAAAATGTATTTGTTCTTGGTCGAGTAATCGTAAAACAAATACACAAAAACAAAAAAAAATATACAAACAAATCAGTAGCCTCCCCATTTATGAAGTCGATTAAAAACACCCTATACAATTATTTTATTTTGATATTTTTTTAATTGAAAGCAGGCAGCTTTTTGACTAGCTCCAACTTAATTAGTTCGAAATTCGAAAAGAGAGTTTTTGAGCAGGTTTTAGCGTGTGTTATTTATACCCTCAAAAGAGGATTTTCTAGTCTTATAAGTACACATTTTAAGGCATAAAAAGTATTTTCTGAATTAGCTAGTAAATATTGGTGCTTCCCGTGTTTGTGCTAGACTCCTACTGTACAGCAGTACACCAGGATAATCAGTTCTTGCGACCATATGGTCAGTGCCCGCCATTGTTGTGTTCAGTGCTGGAGGATTGATCGTAATCACCGTAATATCTTCATATTTTGTGTGTAGATTATTCAGTGTATGGTAGCAAAATATAGTCTTAATTATGAAAGTACAGTATAAACATAGTTATGTCATATATAAATATATGTTACCACTTCTAATCTCTGCAGATGAAGTTTGTTTCTCATTAGTAATAAATCTATCATGTTTAGTTTCATAGAATACTAAAAGTGGCTAAGTATGAGTCGGGCCCACCCATGAGGGGATACGTGGTAGCAAACATAGATTAAGCACATATCTATAGAAATAATAGTAATATTTGACCGGATGTCCCTAAATACCTCTGTCGTTGTTAGCCAGCAAAATTCAACTTTTCCATGGTTCTTGTATGTTTTTTTTATATTTGTGGTTTTTGAGACCATGCTTATCAAAAACTACTAAAGTGTTGGTGTTAAAATGCGAAAGGGCATGCTCCGCTGGTTCGGTCATGTAGAAAGAATGACAGATGAAAGATTGACAACGCAGATATACAACGCGAATGTGGATGGATGTAGGTACCCGGGGAGATCAAGACTGACATTTCACGATCAGATCAATCGGACATTATCCGAGGGTGGTGTCAAATGTCTCTGGCGTGTTTGTATGAAAAGGGTATTGAATGTGAAGGAAGCTAGACAGGTTTGTCAGGATCGTGAGGTTAGACTGTCAAAAGTTAGATGACACATATTTTACCACTATAAACGTGATAAGTTAAAAAATGCGCTTACAGATACCAAGTTTCAACTATTTTGTTGTAATAGTTTGCGAATAAAATG
The DNA here is from genome assembly GCA_002245475.1 of Calephelis virginiensis. Classification (NCBI taxonomy): domain Eukaryota; kingdom Metazoa; phylum Arthropoda; class Insecta; order Lepidoptera; family Riodinidae; genus Calephelis; species Calephelis virginiensis. The sequence goes on from NJDC01001082.1 coordinate 3,784, forward strand.
GCCGTGACATATGAACGACTTACGCTAATTGAATATTTCAAATCTGTAAGGGTTTTAAAGCTTTAGCTACGGAATTCAAACTACAATTCTTAAAAAAGTTGGTTTTTATAAGCATAGGTAGTTACAAAACAGTTCTTATTATGGTTGTAGTCATATTAAGCATTACCTTCATGCTGCCTGGCATATCGTTCAAGGTTCATTGTCAAGGTTTATCTAATGACGTTTTCCTTATTGTGCGCTACTGCTGGACATTCATATTTTATTGTAATAGTTAGAGGAAGGAAGGAAGCTATATAACACGAAAATATCTAATCTTAATTATTTTTCCCTGAACACAAAAGTAATGTTTTTTTCTTTGCGGGATTAACGTCATAATCTGATTCTAACTAAAAATGTGTGACTGTCCTTTGGGAACAGTGCTATTAGTTTACGAAATAACCTCTGTTGTATAACTGTACGTTGTTGGATTTGACTCCATGAGGTCCCGGATTCAATGCCCAGGTTTTCACAATCTTTTACAAAAATCATCATACTCCGGGATTTATGTGCCCAGTTGGCGGTTTGCCAGCGATCACATTGTGAGATAGGGTCGTGGAGGTCTGATTGGCTTGCCTATTTATTTATTTACTAGCTGAGCCGACAGATGTTGACCTCTCTGATATTTTTCTGGATTTTTTTGGACTAAAACAAAAAATTAACAAAATTTTTTCATCCGTTCACACGCGATGCAAAGTCCAAAGGAAATATAATTTTTGTGCCATAGGTAAGGAGGTGGATCCCTACCCGGCAAGTTGTAGCTCTGTAGCAATAGTGGTCTTGTTGGTAAAGAGCTAACTTTTTAACAAATATAAGTATTTTTTGAAGTGAAACTTCTTTAGAATCGTTGTGATTTCAAAACGGGTGCAACGGAAAAGCGACAGGTAAGAGACACAAATATAATATTCATCTCATTCTTTTGAAGGTAAGAGACACAAATATATATTCATCTCATTCTTTTGTCGATTTACTGAAGTTTCACTTCTATCGTGTGTGAATCGCACACTCACCTTTTTTTCATTTCATATTTATAATGTTCATACCTGCTTCCTAAATCAAAAACCATATCAATGGGGACATTACACACATTACCTTTCGTGTCCCCGAATTCTCCGAATGTAATTGACAGATAGCTGATACGGTTTTATAAACTAATGGTCGCCCGTAAGTAATTAAATACAAATTATTAAAATATTACTTTCAAACATTACTAAGGTTCTATTGTTAATTTTTTTTTATATGAAAGCCATCTTTATTTACCAAGACCTCTCTTTGTTTCTAAACATTCTGAAAATTGTTTGTGCGCCATCTGTGATCATTAAACGTTATCAATATTTTTGTTTGTGTGTTTCAAATGCATGGTAGTATGTGTTTTTTTCATTGATTTAATTAACTTTATAAGTATCATTATTGAAAAATGTTTAGCATTCTGCACTTCTCGTACACATAAGCTATAAATGTGCCAAATTTCATATTCCTCCGTCACCGCAATTTTCGTAAAAAATGGATCCAAAGTTTTTGTTTCACGTATTAATATTATAAATACATATTTGTTATATTTGCAACAAGTTTGTAGCAATAAAGTTATTTTCAAGGTTTATTATCCAATAATTGTAATCAGTAGCACCGTTAAAATTCGAACACTGTGAACAAATTCTCTTTATTAATTTATTACTTACAAGTGTTTTTTTCTATTAGACATTGAAAACTTATTTTATTTCGCTGAAATAAACAAAATACAGTAGGTACTACTATTTAAATTATGCGCTTTGGCTTTTCACCCTTTTTTACATTTTATACTTTTATTTTTAAATTGGCTGACCTAATCTAAAATTAAGCAAAATGATTAATTATATGTAATAACAACTCTATATTGATTAACGAACATAACCGAAGCGTATAATTTAAATAGTGCTAATGTACATGTCTTTTATAAACACCAAAATCTGCCAATGACGCGTTGCCAACTTGATTGACGTTAATATTACAAAATGAAATAAAATAATTATATAGGTAAAAGAGTATAAGATATTTTTACTCATGTTTTGTTATTTAATCAAAGCAATTCGAGATATAAAGTGAAATCTTAATAACATATTTTTATAATTATTATCATGCTATTTTTCTTGTCAAGATCCCCGTCTAAATCTATTATAATCCATTTTATTCAAATTCAAAAAATAATTTCTTTCATATACAAGGATGAAAACCTTTACAGAACCACTCCGTATTTTGTTATCACTAAAATATTGTAAAACAAAGTCGCTTCCTCTGTCCCTATGTCCCTTTGTATGCTTAAATCTTAAAAACTACGTACCGGATTTTGATACAGTTTTTTAATAGATAAAGTGATTGAAGAGGAAAGTTTATATGTATATTTAAAACCCCTACGAAAACGAGGCGGGACGCTAGTTTTTATATAAATAACAGATGATGTTTGAATTGCTTTCTTTTTTTTTTTGATGTTTGAATTGCTTTCTGTTTTAGTTTGACCTGGCTTGTCACGATTGGAAAAGAACCACCGTGGGAACCATTCACAGTTTTGGCTACATGTGTGGTCTTTTAATCGTCGGACCAATTTCTGACAGGTAACTCGTTTGTACTTTCTATAACCTCTAATAGTAATAGGTAGCAAATAGCTTACTAATTGCAAATAGATGCTGAAGACAGATCCTACTAACGTCATAGATGCGAAAGTTTGTATGTTTGTTTGTCACTCCTTCACGCAAAAACTGATAAACTAATTTTCTTGAAATTTTGCACACATTTAAAAAGTAACTTGAATTAACACATAGGATATTTATTATACCGAAAAATGTTTCTGTGGGAGCTAGTCGCTTTCTCTGTCCCTATGTCACTTTGTATGCTTAAATCTTTAAAACTGAAACGGTTTTTTTAATAGATAAAGTGATCAAAGAGGAATGCTCGTATGTATACTTTATGCCCGGGCAAAGCAGGGGCGGGCCTCTAGTAGTGTAATATAAGCTGGAAAATAGACCATTCACTCTTAATTCTAAAGTATATGTCAGAAATTCCCCTTAACAAGAATATTTTAAATCGCAGTCTATAATATTATTATTTAAGTGCAGTAAAACTAAAAAACCCGACTTTTATATCAAGAAGTAGATTACCTTAGGACACCAAAACTGAGTATTTTTCTCGATTTTCTGAGATTCCATTATCAAATCCAGACTTGACGGCAATGGGACCATGGAAAACAAATTCAAATAAAAAAAAATTGGTTCATACGACCCGAAAAACGATTATCATGCATAAAAAATAAAAGTCAAACATATAACCTACTTTTTTCAAAGTCGTTTAAGAAGGATATTTTTGTTTCATGTGATTATTAATAATCATCAAATAATCTATAATCATTAAATATTTTTATTTTATTCGAAATTTAGTTTTTATGGAGACGCATTCAAAATGAAATATTTTAATCTATAATTTGGCTATGCCAAAATACAAGTATTAAAATTACAATAAAGCTTAACATAAACAGATAATATAAAATTATTGCTTTACAATTCGTATGAATTTACCGGGCATCTCGCGCTGTCACTTCATTCATCATTTCCATTTTTCTTTCATTTACTATTTTTTAATAATGATAAAAGATCGGGTTGACTTTGTTACCTTTTGCTGCTGACAAGCATAAATAAATGAAATATTTTATTAATAATTATAAACTTAATGTAAGTAAAGAAATCATGGTTGACGAGGAGTTAGTTTTGCCGTTTCTTCTCCTGACTGGATAGGTTTGGAAACGATGCTAGTGTACAGTAGATAGGATTAAAATTAATCTACCTTTAAAATTATTTCTAATAAATTGTGAAGCTTAATAAATATGGACATGAAATATTTATTTAAATATAATAAATACAATTGATGTGATTTAAATGTTGTAATGTATATCAATATTTTAATTCTGTAAATTTTATTAAATATTTGCACACCATAATGTAGTAGAAGATGCTGGTATACTTAAATATATTTGTAACAACTTATTAATACACATGTTACACAAATAAATAAATTTCATTTTCATTTTGTGCGCTTGTGGGAAAGGGGTCACATTCCAGCAAAGTGCACTGTGGACTCGTACGAGTACAACGTACATTCGGAATTCCTTTACAACATCCCGTTTGGAAATATCAAAACAAATTGGTGCTCTATACAAATCCACACAAATCCGTACTAAAAATTACTGAAGTATGTGAAAGGTCTAAAGATTTATTTTAATTTGTTGCGTTTTTTTTTCAAAACGGAATTCCGTAATAAAATTTAAAATTCATATGAGGAGCCTTAAGGCTTAAAATGCCACGATACAACCAAGAATGACGGTAGCATTTTATGTCGTAATATGGAGAAGAACGAGACTTATGTCCTGATAGTCAGACACACCTATTTCTAGAAACAATTTATTGACTACACATAAACTTTCCACACTATATTTTTTATTATTATATTTTAGCCAACCGGTTTCACTATTCAAGAATCATCAATAGTGAAACCGGTTGACTAAAATATAATAATAAAAAATGTTGTATGGAAAGTACAAGCGTAGTTAGTAAACTGTGTCTAGAATGGAATTTCACCGAGCACCGACGACAAGAAGTAAAGAAACTACACCTATTTCTGTATTTCGTAGACATACAAGTCGCCTATATCTGATAATGTATTAATAATAGTTCATTAGCAAACCGAAATGGAACATTTTCTATAGTACTGGTAAGTTTACCCCACTCTTTATAACGGAACAAAGTATTGCGAAGCGCTAAAATGTATTGAAAGAAGAAGAAAGAAAAAAATATTTATTTGCGGAATATGAGTGTTACAAAGATGTTACAAAATTATTTAAGCGTTCCTACATATTCTACCAACTTGTGGTGTGCAAACCGCTTTAGCGCCAGCCGCTTTCAAAAATGAGGAAATATTTTAAAACTTTTTTTTTATGATATTGGAAGGCAAACAAGCAGACGGATTTCCTGATGTTAAGAAATTCACGCCGCTTAGAGACACCAAAGGTGGTAATGGTGAGTTGCCAACCTGAGGCCGGGATGTTAGGCCTCGAGCAAAAGTAAGTTTACCGGCTACATTACACTCCGAACCGGAACACGTCATGACGTTATGGCGGCAGAAATAGGTAAGGCGGTGGTACCAATCCGGACAAGTCGCTGCTAAACTCTACCACCTAGTCAGATGTCACGGTGTTAATGACGGTGAGCCTATGCTCGCCTTTTACGAGGTACCTGGCAAGGAAGTCAGATGGTCTATTCTACAAAGAAGCCCGGACCAACACGGGGAAAACACTGGTGTAGAAACATTTTTCAAACGATGGTAACGCTGATCACTACAGAATCTATAATTGCTATAGTCGGTACTTGGTGAAATTACATTGTATACACACTTTTCTGTAGTAAACACTTGTGCTTATTCACTATACGATTCAATGTATAGTGTTTACTACAAAAAAGTGTGCATACTGATCACTACATTACTATGTTGACACATATGTTACTGGTTCGTTTGTAGCTCGTTATCTTCGATATTTTATAGCAATTTTATGCTTATTGGTTTCAAGTACAAACATACTTTCTTGCGTTTATGAGACACGTGCACTATGTTGCTTTTCCATAGTACCAGAAGAAGATTTTAAGACAAATGAGCACAGGGATGTAGTACTTACAAACATTTAAAATAATGTTATCATGTTTGAGTCTGATTCGTCTTAGGAAGGTTTCTTAATAGTAAGTAAATAGCAAGTAATATTTCACTAGATATTACAAAATAGCACTGTCATTTTCACCAGTCAAAAACAGTTATGTTTTTCAAACTATTTGTTTAAATGACAAAGATAAGTTTGTGGTTTCCTTAAATCTCTAAAACTGCTGACTACATCTAGCTAAAATATATTGTAAAAAGTTTTCATTGACATCTAGACCATACATTTTTTTAGATTTTTCACCGTTTTATGTAAGAAGTGAGCAAAGTTTCCCATTTTGGACGTGTACGTGTATAAAAAGTACTTGAAACTTCAATATTACTTTTCAAACCCAGTATAAAGTTTAGTTTGTGTTTAGTTTCAGTACTACGTATTTTTTTATATTTAAAATACTTACCAACAGTGTAGTTTTAATAGCTAATATGTCGCCACTTACGGACCACGGTTACACTAATTCTATAAATCAATCAAATGTAAACTAGTTACACCTCTTTAGAGATGTACGAGTTTGTCTAGTTGCAAAAATGCAAGTAAATATAAATAACCATAACCTTTATGCATCTCGATCTACAACCATGCGATTTCTTACCTCGCACAACAACTTTGTGGAACTACGTATAGAGGGCGTTATTTCTAAACAAACATGACTTAGGAACCTGCAAGAAAAGAACGTACTCATCAAGTCTTATGGTATCTTATATTTTATTGCCTGCAACGAATTTGTGGTACTCATGGTGTTGCGGATGGCCGTGGACGGCAACGTGGGCACTTTCCATCAGGTGACAGACTTGCTCATTTGCTTCCTCTTATATTTATAAACAATACTAAGTGTATCAAATAACTTTTAAATAAGTTTTATTATTATTTTTGTATTTAATTTATAGGGTGGGTCGAAAAATTGCTATTATTTTAACCGGAACACTAGGAGGTGTGTTTGGAATACTACGGAGTTTTTCACCCTGGTACTTGTTTTATATCATTATGGAATTTTTGGAAGCCGCATTAGGCGATTCTTGCTCTCCAATGTACGTGCTGTGTGAGTTACTTTCTTATTATTAAATTTTAAGTACACTACATATGCTCATGCCTTCCAACTCGCCACAAACTTTTGTTTAGTTTCGAAATAAATTCGAAACGATGATGAAAGTGTTTTTTGTAGGTATTATACACCTGCTGTCTCATTAATAAATGCGGAGTAAGATACTCTAAAGCTTAACCTGGTATTTAACTTTATTACAATGTGACACAGACTATAATATCAACTTTATTTTACTCCTACATTGGTCCATATTTGTTAATAAGACGGCTAGTGATTTTCACATGATTCATAAAAAATATTTAAGTACTTTACATAAAAATCAATACAATCTCATACTTTTCATGTTTTGTCAGATGATGTGTGAAGAGTGGTTTTTGTTTAGTTGCATTTACACAGTTGATAGATCGGATTATTTACGATGCCTTATTTTCGTTTTCAGCTTTGGAGTTTGTGCCAACAAAGAAAAGAACTGTGTTTATATTGGTAACTAACTTGGGATATGCGTTGGGAAGCATTATATTTGCTTTAGTGGCTTGGTCAGTGCCTTATTGGAGAACATTTTTGGCAGTTATCTATGCACCAGCATTTCTTTTCATATCATATGTCTTTTTATGCGACGAAAGCCCAAGGTGGCTTTTGACAAAAGGTAGAAAAGAAGAAGCAATATACGTTTTAGATAAGGCAGCCAAAAGTAATAATTTAGTTCTTGATAGGTCTATTTTGAAGAAGCTGACTTGTGATGAAGAACAGAAAGATAATATACAAAGAGATGTATCATTTGTCACAGTTCTGAAACATACATTTCAGTCAAGTGTGTTGAGATGTAGATTTTTTATATGCCTCGTCTGGTGGACAACTTCGACGTTTGTGAGTTATGGGTTAACAATCAACTCTGTTTCGCTTGAAGGCAACAAATACGTGAATTACATATTATTATCCATAGTTGAAATACCGGCAACCTTAATGGCTGTTTTTGTACTAGAACGATACAGAAGAAAATATCCCTTGATAGCTTGTTTTCTGATTGGAGCTGCATTCTGTTTAGCTCAGCCGTTTATGCCTTCAGGTTTGTACGCTTTTCTTTCAATACAGCTTATAAGTTAATTTTACTAATAATGTAGATGAAATCCGGCACTATTTTCCCGTGACCTAGGGAAAAACTTATAAACATGAAGATAAAAGTACATCGTGAGTTTAGTTCTAAATTTTTGTAGCTATAAGAAGATAAACAAGCACATAGATTACCAAGAAAGACGTTGATAGTTTGTTAGTATACCATACATAAAATACATATACCATGTTTCTAGAGTAATTTTCTCGGCAACTCATCTCTCTTCAACCAGAACACGACAAAAGTCAAGCAAAGTTACAGCGGCAGAAAAAGGCAGCAATACCAATCTTGGCCAGTTGTAGCAGATCTGTATTAATGTTATGACTATTGCAACCAGTATTTTTTGGTTTCATTTAGTGCTCTTACACACGAGTGGCATGTCATCAACGACGTAGATAACTGCAGACGTCGACTCGGCGGGGGCAGACGTCAACGCGTCGGCGGCAGCAGTCAACACGTCGACAGCTGCTGCCGTCGAAAGGCAACAACAATTGCCGCAAAGAGTATATAAATACTACGTATTAAGAGGCGGGACTTCCATAGCGGAGCGAAGGTACATAGCAAACCCGAATTTGTATAAATTTTACTTGAAAAAGTTTCACCTATATAATTTGAAAGTAAGTCTGGCATTCAGATATAAGGCAACTAGTGTCATATGATTTGGGCGAATAAGAAACATAGCAAACTTATTTTTTTTTTTGATATGAAAGTTGCGCCAAACTGGCTTGCCGGCACAACTGCAAGCGTCGCTACTTGTCGGCCGCCGACGCGTTGACGACTGCCGCCGACGTGTGTCGACGGCTGCAATTACCTATATCGTTGGTGACATGCCGCTCGTGTGTAAGAACACTTATACGTGATTATTTATTACCCTTATTATGTAAAAAATAATTTAATTGCAATGCATACCTAGACAGAGTGACTGGTTTATGTATTTACGAAAAACTGAGTCCTTTTCCAAATTTTACAGTTGTCTTTCCTCTTCGTATATTTGTTTCTTACTGTACTATAGGTGCTATAATATACTATAATTATTATTATTATCATCATTTCTTAATATATATAATATATTGTATTATAGGTATAAGTGTAAGAACTAGGTCATTTGCTGTTTTTTGATACTTTACATAATATGAGACGCTGGATCAGATATTTGAAAAATAAAATAATTAAAATTTAACGATTAAAAATGAAACTGTTTTGGAAGTGGAGCTAATTATTAGTATTTTTCAAAGACTAATAATCATAAATTATCCATAGTTTTGAGAATTGCACGTTTATTTTAAAAATGTTTAAATTCGTGATTGGAAAACATAGTGAATTAAAGTATTCTGTTCCGTTGTTTCCTGTTTTACGTTATTCGACGCCAGATTACGGAACTTCTCTCAAACAATAGTAGTTGTTATCTTATATTTATTATTTTTTTTTATAATATCTCTTAGATACTCGTGTTCCAACTATTAGACATCTGCTTTGGACGTGGAGTTAGTGTACATGCCCAAAGCCACCGAGCAACAACGAAACTCGGGTTCGATTCCCGCTGGGGCATTAGGGCAAGCATTTCTGTGATAAATACTTTGATTTGTTGTAGGTTTTAGATATCTCGCCTCTGTGGTCTGGATCTGAGTCGGGTAATAAAAAATAGAAAATGTGTATTTTCTAATAAAAATAACGTAGCCGTGTTTTATGTATTTTCCCGGTTGGCGATAGGCGTGTGGGATATCTCATAGTATAACTTAGTGTCTTCGGTTAGTTGTGAGTGCCCTGGTCGTGCCTCTGTCTAATTATTCGGGGATATGGCTGCGAAGATACTCTAATGCTTAGATGTATTTTTGGGTCTCTGTGTTTATTAAATTTATCTTGGTAATTACTAACTTTTATGTTCGCAAGTATAAATTGCTTACTTTGGGTTAAAATACACTTGTGGGCTTCGTTAAAGATATTTATTTACTATTGCATCTGTGGTTTAACGGTTTGGTGTTGGACTTGATTCCAGGAGGTCACTGGTTTATTCCCCAGGTCGGTCGAAATAGAGAAAATGTGTTTTTTTTTCAATTTCCTATATGATTAGATATGTGGCTGGTTAGAGATGGTCACCTCTGTGATCTAGCGGTCCAGGTGTTGGATTTGACTTATTGAGGTCCCGGGTTCGATCCCCAGGTCGTGCAACAAAAAATATCTGAAAATGTATATTTTCAATTTTCTAATAAAAATATCGCTACCCGAGATTGGATATGTGCCCGGTTGGCGAGAGGCTTGCCACCTATCACATTGTGGGAATTAAGTGTCTTCGGTTAGTCGTGAATGCCCAGGTTGTACCTCTGCCTACCTTATCGCAGATACGGGTGTGAAAGTATAAAACAAATAAATGTTAAAAATAATATTTTAAATTGAGCCAACTACAGAACAGTTTGTACAAATATTACTAAGCGTTTGTTACTTGTCAGTGTTATAGAGATAAATGTACTTTCATGGTTAATTGTTTTACTTTCACCTTTTCCTTGATCGATTTGGATCATCAGTTTGATTATCGATATATCGATATATAAATCGATATTGTACATACATACACACATACATACATATCTCAAGACAAGTTACACAAATTGAATTTAACCTCAAAGTAAGCAAATTATATGCTTGTGTTATGGGTGTTAGTCAACGATTCAAATACATAGAAATACTTAAATAGATACAAGAATAAATTTAATAAACACCCAGACCCGGAAATGCAGACATCTAAATGTTCATCACACAAATGCCTGCCCCCGTCGGGAATCGAACCTGAGCCTCGCGGTTGGTCGGCGTAGTTAGGCGTGTACGCTAGCCACTCGACCAACGAAGCGGTCATTTGAAAAAAAATTAAATTTTCAAGATTAGGAATGAATAAATGAATGAACTCTTACTGTGCACAATCAAACTTATAAGTAAGTAAGTAAGTATCTTCACGCCCATATCCCCGAAGAGGTAGGCAGAGGCACAACCAGGGTACCCACGACTAGCCGAAGACACTAAGTACCACAATTTGATAGGCGGCAAGCCTATCGCCATCAGGGCACATATCTAATCCCGGCCAACATTAATTTTATTACAAAATTGAATCTATACATTTCCTATTTTTTTGTTGCCCGACCCGGGGATCGAACCCGGGACCTCAAAAAGTCAAGTCCGACGCCAGCCAAAAAAGTAAATAAAATTAAGTACTATCAACGGGTCTTATCACCAAACAAAGCGATCTCTACTAGACAAGGAGGAGGCTATCGGCCAATATTAATAATCAATCCTAATCCAAAACTTGCTGTCCAAGATTGATATTTTGATCCATCTTTATGTTATCGCTTGCCAATAACATATCTGTGGACAGGATAAATATGGCAATTCGGTAAGGGATAGGCCGCCGGATACGCAGCTATCTAGATTGCTTGAAATCCATTAGATTGAGATACATTATTAACATTGGCCGTATATCAACATAGGTTCAGTAGATAAACAGATTAAATTTACAAATACTATAACATAAGTTTAAAACATGAAAATAACAACAAGGAGAAAAATTAAATTACTATAAATGTAAACTAATATAAACAAGATACACACCATTTTAAATCAAGGCATAACAATGTTACATAATTTAAATCGAAGTAAATAGCATATCAGTTATCACATACACAACTTTGGCTTATAAAGTAATGTACTTTTATATAAAGTTTTAAAACTAGTCAAAGTTTGTGCAAGTTTTATTTTAGTTGGTATTAGGAGAGGACAATGTCTGTCAGTTCAGCTGGTACATAATACAATGGACTTCTGATGTTGCTTTACTTGTTGAATTTTGAATTTAAAATGTAATGTAATGTCGCCTCTGTGGTCTAGCGGTCCGGGTGTTGGACTTGACTGCATGAGGTCCCGGGTTCGAATCCCGGGTCGGCCAACAAAAAGAAAATTTGATTTTTCCAATTTTCTAGTAAAAAAAAATTGTTGGTCGGGATTGGAAATGTGCCCGGTTGGCGATAGGCTTGCCACCTATCACATTGTGGGACTTAGTGTCTTCGGCTAGTCGTGGGTGCCTTGGTTGTACCACTGCCTACCTCTTCGGGGATATGGGCGTGAAGATATTTTTTTTTTACTAAAATGTAATACAGTTTTCGTGATCCAATGGATACTAATCGCCGATGTAAGCGAGTTGAGAATGACACTATCACCTTGTTATGAGTACCTAGTAATAGCTGCACAAGAGCAATAATTTGGTTAATTCTGGTAAGCGATGGGGTTATTACACCCCCACGCCAAGAGTTGATTTAAATAAAAATACCTACAGTGTCACATATTTTAGACGTATCCTGTAGAATTACTCTTGAATCTCGATTTCGTGCAAATTGAAAAATCCAAAATGTGATCACAAAAGTAAATTTTTGGTGCTCTGGATATTAATATTTGGATAATTGGATTATTAACGTGTCAACTTCTTTAGCGGTGTTGCGCACTTTTTTTGGAATGGGTAAAAACTTTTAAACTCGCAGCACGACACGTAACCTGATCGAAAATTCGTAAGAAGACCTAAGGCGCTTGCGCGAATATTCATGTTGTAATGTTTGTGTACGATAGCGTAATAAATGAATATTGTATTCTACCACATTAATGATAGTAATTTCATACTGATAATTAAAGCAACTCGTGCAAAATTATTCCCTAACCATTACAAAATATCAAAAATACACAACGTTAATATTCAAGATTTCACTTGTGCCGGCGCTCTCGGAGTCCGACACGTCGTTTTTTTAATATTTTTTTCCAAAAAATTCAACGAATCCGATGAAATAATTTATTGTTTATTGTATTTAAAATGTTAATATTTCGCTGGTGTTGTTGTGTTCAAGAGTGCCTAAAATGGCATATACGATTTCAAATTCCAATTCGCATGAAATGGAGATTTAAGAGTAGATTTACTTAATGTCGATCCAGAAAAATATTGTAATTGAAACCAACTTTTAATTATGTTTCAGGTTTGCCCTGGTTATCCATATCATTATTTATGGCAGGCAGGCTAATGTCATCATTTTACTTTACAATAACCTATCTATATACCTCGGAGCTGTTCCCGACATACACGAGAAACTCCATGCATGCTTTGTGCTCATCATTGGGAAGGATCGGCTCGATTGTGGCGCCACAAACACCTTTATTGGTAACAATTTATTTGAAACTTGGTTTTCAAGAACTTGGATACTAGTGCAACCCGTAATTTTTTTATTAGCTTTGGCTCTAGTGTTACGATTTACAAATAACCAAGTTGAAATATGCATCAAGTTACCCGATTTAACAAAGTCGGCTTAAAATTATTCAAAATTAGTCATAAGTCGTCAAAGAAAGTCTTTTATAAATTTAAAGAAAGAAAATTTATCTCAAGCACAGGGCAAGTGCTAAAATAAAAATACATTAAAGAAAGTCTTGTCTAGGTCTAGAGTAAAGCCGTAGCTTCATTACTCAAGTTCATTTATTGAGATTTGGCGGCAACGAGGAAACATATGATACACTAATTCCTTATGATTATATAATTTGTGTCTTTTCACAAACAAAAATATATATTTTCACGCCAAGCCCCTTACAGTGTAGGCAGAGAGTATCGAGTGCCAGACCTCACGATCCTGACAAACCTGTCTTGCTTCCTTCACATTCATAACCCTTTTCATACAAATACGCCGGTTTCGGAGACTCTTGACACTACCCTCGGATAATATCCGATTGATCTGATCGTGAAATGTCAGCCTTGGTCTCCCCGGGTACCTACATGCATCCACATTCGCATTGTATATCTGCTTTGTCAATCTTTCATCTGTCATTCTTTCCACATGACCGAACCAGCGGAGCATGCCCTTTCGCATTTTAACACCAACACTTTCTTTCAATCCCACTCTTTCTCGGATCTCACTGTTACGAATGCGGTCAGCAAGCGTTACACCACAAATTTTCCTTAGTGCTTTCATTCCGACTGCATTTATCCTACTTTCATGCTCTTTCTGACATACCCAACTCTCGCTTCCATACAATAACGTTGGAATAAGCACAGAAATATGCAAAGCGAGTCAAACAAAAATATACAGGCTATGACCTTAACTGACTATTTTTTCTCAATATAAAAAGAAAAAAATAAGGATCATCTTTTTTTATCGATCACACCAAAACTCCTTTCACCAATCACACTTAGTAGTTCCGTTCATAACATAAAAATTGATAGATTTTCTTCATGATGTGTCCACACTACTACCAATACTCGATATATGGAGACGAAAACGTTTTCTTTAGTTGCACACCTTAGCCCTATTTTTGAATAACATTTGTTTTTCAGATACCTTACTGGTCTGGACTTCCGTCTTTCGTGTTTGGCCTAGCAGCATTGTTCGCTGGACTGGTGACTTTTTTAGTACCTGACGTAGGTACTGATGCCCTACCAGATACAGTCCAAGAAGCTGAAGCTCTCGGAAAACCAAAGGTGAAGGATACCGGTGATGAAGTGTTAACCTTATCCAAAATGTGAGACATTTTAGGGCAAGGAGTTAAAAGCCGAAGCTGAACTCAGCTCTGTATGATATATAATTATTTATAAATAAAGAGACGAGTATTAATACCTTTCTATAAAACAAAAACTTGTTTTCATTATCACACTAGCATATTTCCGCTAATTTGTCACTGCCTAGTAATTGACAACTTAGTTAGCGAAGACTTTCGTTCAAACTTTCATCACCCAAATAGTTCTTTGGGGATTAAATTTTCAAAAAAAGGACAACGTTTGAATTCGAACCTTTAACTGAATGCATATTAAATTTCATCAAACGGTCTGAGGGATTAGCCATGAAGGCGTGAGTAACAGACTTCCGCATTTTTAATATTAGTATGTACTACGGAAAATTTGTTGTTCCGGTAGATGTTCCCCGTGTTGGTCCGGGCTCCTTTGCAGAATAGACCATCTGCTTTCCTGCCAATCAGCTCGTAAAAGGCGAATATAGGCTTACCGTCACTAACACCTTGACATCTGACTAGGTGGTAGAGTTTCGCAGCTACTCGCCCGGATTGGTACCACCGCCATACCTATTCCAGCCGCCATAACGTCATGACTTTTGCTCGAGACCTAACATCCCGGCCTCAGGTTGGCAACGCACAGTTACCACATTTGGTGTTTCTAGGCGCCATGAATTTCTTACCACCAGGAAATCCGTCTGCTTGCTTGCCTTCCAATATCATAAAAAAACTCTGGATTAACTTTTCCAATATTTCGTCCTCACTTTATTGTTGATACAACTTTACGTATATTTGACTTTGACCTTGTCTTCGTCGACGATTCTACGCTGTTTAGTTTAGACTTTCATACAAATTTTTGTCCCCTGTTATAGTTCTTTGGGAGTTTTTTTAAATAGCCCATTTTTTAATACGGGTCTTTAATATGCATGATAAAACTTATTAATCCATTTGATTTAGCGGTTTAACCGTGAAATAGTAACAAACAGTCAGTCAGACAGACTTTCGCATCTATATTATAAAAAAATATCCCTGGACAAGTTACACAACAATTTGTTACTAAGATTTAATAATCTAACACCATTTTGTCAGCCAGTCATATTTTGAAATAATTTGAACCCGGTTCAACCCCGTAAAAACATTTTAATGTCATCGTAATCGAAAAAGATTCTTTAATAAAAGTGCATTATTTTGTATTTATTCATTATTTCAATAAAATATCAATATTTAAAATTTAATGTCTTTGTTATTATTTTAACTCTGTTTTTTTTTCTTTTTGTATCATTTTGTTGAACATTATTTGTTTTCTACTGTTCGATATGATGTTTAGGTCACTGGTATATCGTCCATTAGTTGACTTTATATTAATTAAATATGGAGGGCTACCAGTTCTTAGAAAATGGCGGAATAAGAAAGATCCACTAACCTTATCCGGATCGACTTCTGCTAAGTTCTCAGTTCTCCTCTGCTGCTTTAAAGATGTACTAGTACACAATTTCTTGTTTTATGTACACACTTATGTTCACAATTAGCACAACGAGTATTGAAAACACAAATTGTTAATGTGAAACGTTCCCACAATGGACACAAGCAACGTGTACGTTCGTTGTTGGTTTGAGGCAGAAGGGAAGCAAGTCCCGGCAATGACATAGCCATCGACATATAGACGGTATACGGAAAAAAGTTAGGCAGATCATTTCGACCAGCCCATTTCGATAAGAACCGATCAATATGTTTCGTGTTTTATGACGGAATGTTAACATATACATATTTTTTACACATACATACATACATACATACATACATATCTTCACGCCAAGTCC
>NJDC01001082.1:20160-44350 GCA_002245475.1 Calephelis virginiensis
AATTAGCACAACGAGTATTGAAAACACAAATTGTTAATGTGAAACATTCACACAATGGACACAAGCAACGAGTACGTTCGTTGTCGGTTGGAGGCGGAAGGGAAGCAAGTCCTGGCGATGACATAGCCATTGACATATAGACGGTGTACGGAAAAAAGTTAGGCAGATCATTTCGACCAGCCCATTTCGATAAGAACCGATCAATATGTTTCGTGTTTTATGACGGAATGTTAACATATACATATTTTTTATGTTAAATTTGTATCTATACGTGAGGACCTGTATTTGGCTTACTGTTTTTACTGTTACTATTTTAACCCCCAAACTAATCAAACTTAAGCACCCGTTGATCTGGTGTGCAACTTCATTTTTAGTTAGCACCAGATAACGGGCACGTAAGTTTTATTACTAAAAGGGTAATTGTACAAGTGTTCTTTCATGCTAAATAAATAAACCTAGTTAATTAAATTTTAATACATTAATTCTAAATAAACCATTCATAAGTTTTGATCGCCATCGCATTGACAGCTAAATTGACAATTAATAATGCTAATATTTTTTTATGTTAAATAATAACGAACAAGTTCGAGGTTTTTCTGATGATAAGAGACAACCGTTGCCTACAGAGACCATAAATGGTACAGGTGTGTTGCTATCATTAAGCCGGGATAGATGGCGTGTTGTGCAATTTTTCCGGCTAACATGCCCTGCAGACCGGAACATGACAGAGAACATGACATATCATTATGTCGGCACGAATAGTTCCTGCACACCACTTTACCACCATTAGTCTTGCTGGTAATGATCTATATTTTAACCTGAACTCCTGAACCTGAACCTGAACTCGCCTTTTGCGAGCTACTTAGCAGAGAAGCAGATAGTCTATTCTACTTAGAGATCCGGGCCATCATGGGATATTTTCTAAAAAATAGGTGCAAATGACTAAAAACGGGCAGCAGAATAAATTTTTGGTAATTTTAGATTTTGTATGACTGTATCCCGACCGCCATTTCTTCCAAACTTACTTAATGGTCCGAGCTACTTTGAGTACTTAACGTTTCAAGCTATTTTTTTATGCCTCTTAGGTGAACGATATAAAAAGAAAGACGGGTAAAAATCAACATGTAAATTGAGCTATTGTTTGTCGTTTTATCCGATTTTTTTTTGTTTTGTATGTGTAAGTTAGAAGTTTTGCAGTTTTTGAATTACAGACATAACTACACTTTTTAAAGTGCCAAATAACTTGAAATTCGGAATGTGGAGAAACATTTGAATGTACAGGTCATCTTAAACTGGATCAGGACTTCATACTCAATTCCAATCATATTAATTTCATGCATGCAAAAGTTTATGTGATTTATTTATGATTTATACAAACGCAGATTACTAATTTAAACCGGGTTAGCGTTTACAATAGACATACGCGAACAGTTTTGAGGAAATATTTTATATAATATATAAATAACTTTATTTCTGAAATCGGATAAATAGACTTATCATCTGAATCGTTCTAACTGCCGGAGCAACGAGGTACAAATTAATATTGCAAGCAGATCCGCAGGTGCGAACCGAGCCGAATTGAAAATATAAGCTATTTTCAATTCGGCTCGCTTTTCCTTTTTACACCTTCAGATACGATACGATACGATTATTTATAAACCTATTGCTTCGCCTATATAAATATATATTTTTTAAAGGATTTGAAGGCAAAAACATTCTAAATGTTGAAGTATCGAATCGAAATAAGTTAAATGAAAGTATTCATACATAATTCTGGTCAAAGTCCAGCAGTGGACGTCCTCCGGCTGATGATGATTATGATGATGATCCATAATTATTTTCACTTTTATTGTCTGATTGTAAGAAGCACACATTTTTTATAGAATTTAAAGATAGTGTTAGGCTACTAGGCTAAGGCTGGCATATTAAGCCTTTTTTGTAAGTTTTTCTTCTGTCTTTAAGTTTTGGCCTTCACGTTAGTATTTAGCCATTAGTCAAGTAGAAATTTGCATCAAATTTTATATCAATTTCAATTAATTTTAATTAGTCATCAGTCGTAAGTCGTCAATAAGTCATGTCAGGCTCTTGGGTAAAGCGGTGGCCTTTTTACACAAGCTCATGTAACGAGATTTGGCGGCAACGAGAAAATATACGATACGCTAATTTCTTTATGATTATTTCATTTGTGCACTTTTACTGAACAAAATTGTACAAAATGCCACCAAAATTGACTAATTTCACTCAATATTAACTCGAAATTCAATAATTATGAAAAAACTTCGACCATCTTTTCTCTCGATAGCGCCAAAACACTTTTTGTAAGTTAATATCCCAAATTATCCTGCTGACCAAAACTCAAAAAAAATGATACTGATCTCCGGGTGACTTCGCTAAACTACCATCCCGTAGTTACTATCCCGTTGTCAGTGAAAACGAAACGTAATAAGCTTACTCTAAATCTTGTTTTGTTTTTATTGTAGGTACATATATTCTAAACGTTGTGTACTAGCCAACCCGACGATTTTTATATCGATTGACATTTACAGATACTAGCTTTATGTGGATTAAAGCATTATTTTTTTTCCTGTTATTTTCCCTGTTTTTCTTTTCACGTTAACCTTTTCCCGACAATAACAAACATAAGAAACAAAGAATTAGAAAAATGTTTCACCGTGTTAGTTCGGGCTTCTTTGCAGAATAGATCACCCGCGTTCCTGCAAGGCAGTTCATAAAAGATGAGCCTTAATGTCACTAACATCGTGATATCTGACTAGGTGTTAGAGTTTCGCAGTGACCTGCCCGGATTACCGCCACCGGCTTACCGATTCCTGCTGCCTTAACGTCAGTGCTTGTTGTTGACGTATTCCGGTTCATAGGATAAGGTACCCTGTAAACTAACTTTGCTTTGTGCCTAAAATTCCGGCCTCAGGTTGGCAATGCACCATTACCACCTTTGGTGTCTCTAGATGGCGTGAATTTCGTACCATCAGGAAACTCATCTGCTTGTTTCCCTTCTAATTTCTTAAAAAAATATCCGTTAATAACCGAATCACGCCTCGTGATTCGATTAGAATGTGAAATGAGGATTTTCTTTCATGTACGTGTTAATATACATTGTGGGACTAAGTTTCTATTGTACATCCAGGAAATTTTATAATTTGTATATAATATGCTGTCAGATTGTAAACTATTATGAAACTGCCTGGAACGAATCTAGTTTTAATTGGTTTTACATCAGATATCACGATACTCCCAATTTAGAGTGATATTCATAATAGTGAACATAAACAAACGACATCATGTCCTCTAAGAAGTAGACAGAGGAACAACCAGGGCACATCCGACTAGCCGAAGACACTAAGTCCCACAATTGATAGGTGGCAAGCCTGTCAAATTCATTTTTATTAGAAAATTGAAAATACATTTTTTTTGTGGCCCTACCCGGGGATCGAGCCCGGGACCTCAAGAGGTATATATAAATATTTACACTTGTCAGTTTTCTTTTTCACAATTATGGCTGCATATCCACTACAAATGTTGGTATTAAAAGTTTTAAAATAAAAGTATTTTTTTAAATAAAAGTTAATACGATTGTCATGCTTAGTAGGTATCACTTATTACTTTTGTTTTTTAATTTGTGTACACATTCATTGTGTCTACGTATTTTAGTGAGTTATTTTCCTACATTACATACGTACTTGCAAGAAGGTTTTTCCTCCTAACGTCCTTTCCCGTGGTCTTATTACTTAAATCGTGCTCTATATTTCAATGTTATCTAAGATGTTGGTTTGTACTAATGATATCACTTTTATATAACTTTGTAATTGTAATTGTAATTTCATTTCATTTTAATCGCATATCGTTATTTTGGTATTAAATAATCAATGTTTATTACATGAAGTTTGTCGTCCCTTATTTTTTTTTATTTACAGACTGAGAGAATATATTATATGAAATGTTGTTTCTGAAACGATCAGATCAAAGCATCTCCCTTACCCAACCGGTGCCAATAACAAAATCTTGTGGAAGACCCAGAAAGTGATGGTTTCATTTTGCAAAAACCAATTACTATACTTTATAAGACTGGGCAGAATAAAGAAGGGAGATTATGAAAGTGTTTCTTGATTTTCGATATAAGTATATTTATTCATTAAATCCTAAAAAACACCTGTCACGTCAGCGTAGCAGTATTGGTTGTTAACTTGTTAATATCGTGTCGTGGTGGTGTAAATAGATCAACTCCTGTATTCCCAAGATGCAACCGTGTCGCAATTACACATCTGCATCGCGTGTGAGTCAAAAATGAGAGCCAACACCGCAGCAATCCAGCAACCGCAATCTTCTTGTGAATTTTGCTGCGTTTGTGTAAATAGACACAATTTATTTTTCAGTTCCACACGTATCTCCTATTTCTTACAGTAGAATATGAGCAGATGGATTACCTGCTGGTAAAAATTCTACGCCACATGTAGACACGATATAAAAGCTTCAAGTCTCAAATCATACTAATGTAATGAGGGAAAAAGTGCAAGATTAATAAATTTAGAGTTTCACCCAGTTCACCTAGTGCACCCGGCTCGACCTCAGTTACTCAGCCCCCCGCCGCGACAAGGCTAAGATCTTGGGGGGTCACATATGACAATCTTGCATAACGCTACCGAATACGTTGCTTTTAGACACCAAAAATGTGTATGTTATACCGCTTACTTAAAACTGTTGTTTCACGCCTCTTATGGAAGGATATTCATCGGAAAACGTTCAATACTGAAATATGATGGTACCAAATATTGGCGTTATAACAGCAAAAATAATTGAGGTGCTTGTATACATGCAAACGAATAGCCGCACAACTCTAGATAAATGCTGATGGGTGGTCGCTTAACAGATATTACACCTCATTTTGGTCACGATATGACTATCTTTCTAAAAACTGCTTCACCCCTTTTTTAGTCAAAATGTTAGTGTGGACGCTGATAGCCACTGACGGCCTGCGAGGCCCGGATTTAATTTCTGATGCGGCAGGTATATGTATGATGTATGATGGATGTTCAGATTTCTGTATTTCTGGGTGATTGGTGGTGTAATACCCCTACTATTTTTATTACATTTTTTCCCGTGTTAGTTCAGGCTCCTTTGCAGAATAGAGCATCTGTTTTCCTGCCAGGCAGCTCGTAAAAAGCGAGCATAGGCTTACCGTCACTAACACCGTGACATCTGACTAGGTGGCAGAGTTTTGCAGCGACTCACACGTATTGGTACCACCGCCTTACCTGCCGCCATAACGTCATGACGTGTTTCGGTTTGGAGGGTAAGGTAGCCGGTAAACTTACTTTTGCTCGAGGCCTAACATCCCAGCTTCAGGTTGGCAACGCACCATTGCGTTGGTGGTTGATCTCTAGGCGCCGTGAATTTCATACCACCAGGAAATCCGTCTGCTTGTTTGCCTTCCAATATCATAAAAAAATCGATTTATGTATTAGTATCGCTGACTTACATCAATAGCACAAACATACAATTGCTTACTTTGATGTTAGTTTATAAACATGAATTGTATCCAAGAGTGTATAAAATTATTGGTTTAGTAATAAGATTAGCAAGGTTCGCTGAAAAAATCTACATAAATTACCACGTCAGACATTGTACTCCAAGTTCAGGCTCCGGGGAAATCAACCACCTCACAAGCCTACGACTCGTTACGTACTGAAAAATATTCCTCGGCTATATTGATTCAACAGTCAAATACAACACCAAGGTGAAAAGTGGGAAAAGTTTTTCTTGATAAAAATATAACTAGTATCTTCACACCCATATCCCCTAAGATGTAGGCACAGGTACAACCAAGGCACCTACAACTAGCCGAAGACACTAAGTCCCACAATGTGATAGGTGGCAAGCCAATCGCCAATCGCCAATCGGGCACATTTCCAATCCCAACCAACATTTTTTTATTAGAAAACTGGAAAAATCCAATTTTCTTTTTGTTGGCCGACCCGGGATTCGAACCCGGGATCTCATGCAGTAAAGTCCAACACCCGGACCGCTAGACCACAGAGACCACAGAGAAACAAAATAACGGACAAAAAAAGTCTTTGTGCAGTCGTCTTTGTTTTTATACGATTTATGAACTATTTTACAAATCACAACTATTATCTAAATCTGACCAGTGGCAGCGGGTACATTCTCTACCGGTAAGATGCCAAGGGCCTTGAAAGGAAGATTCGCAAATGGTGCGGATTTTGTAGCAATTTTAAGTGTTAAAAAATTTGCCCATTCAAAATATAGACCGCATAGACCGTTGTGTGGTTTAAAAGTTAACGTGCAGTTCGACTAAAATTACTTTGCAATGACGATAATATACAGATATCTGTAATGTTTATTTAGTTATTTGAACATAATCAAAATAATTGCCCCAATAACGGTACTTCTATTTCAATATTGTATCTTTGATTATTTTATTATTATTTCAATAATGACATACAAAAGCAATTGGATTGTTTTTCTCGATTTCACTATGAATTTATTATTAGATCGCATTTGACACTAACAGGATCAGTACACTTATATAAAAAAAGACGGGTTGTACTCCGGGAGTGCCGACAGAAGTGAAAATTTGAATGTTAACGTTGTGCATTTTTGATATTTTGGAATGGTTATCAGTATAAAAGTACTATAATTTATGTGGTAGAATACAATATTTATTTATTGAGCTATCATACACAAACATGAGTACACAAACATGACAACACGAACATTTGCACAAGCGCCCTACGCCGTCTTATGAATTTTCGATCAGGTCGCGTGTCCTGACGCGAGTTTACAAGATTTTACCCATTCCAAAAAAGTGCGCAACGCCGCTAAAACAGTTTTTACTGCAAAAAACAATTTATACATGACAGAAGTATCAGTGGATATACACATAGGAAATGGAAGTTGAACATTGAACCTCCTTTTTAAAGTAGGTTAAGCAATACGCTTCCTTTTGACTAAAAATGTCGTTATTTATCCTGGTGGCCTGTACGGAATTTGACGCACGCTTTGTGTCCAGACACCGAGTCGTGCGGCCACAGACGCGGGATCACACTGTTATGAAAATAGTTCCGCTTTAATAACGCTCTTCGGATTAATAACGTCGCATGCCTGAATCCCACACTGTATTTTGCAAACATTTAATAGAAAGTTATATTGCAAAATATAGACAGGTATGTATTTTGTGGTTATATTATTTTTAAGGTTCCGTAGCTAAATGGCATACAACGGAATCTTTATAGATTCATCATGTCTGTCTGTGTGTGTCAATACTTAAGGCCCCATACTTAGTCAACCAGAAGAGCCAATCAGCGCACTCCCCCGTTCCATGATTACTATGAAATATTGCGCTCTAAAGTAAATGTCTTAAGCGCCAAATCACTATTTTTGACACTATAAAAGTAATTTGAAAAAAAATATAAACTGAAACAGTTATCTTTTAGGTATAATACTTATCTATGTTTATGTTAAATCTGGTGTCGATATTTTCATAATTGAAGTAGACAGATGGGTTTTGCTATCAAAAAAGGGTTAACTTTTTGATTTTTTTTATGTCGAGCAAATTGTAATGAATCGTGTTTTGGAAACACTAGCCTTATAAAGCATATTAATGTTAATCTTGTGTATTTTTGTCTTCAAGATCCATAGTTGCTTTGTATGAAAAAAACAGTATATGGCTGACGTATTTCAGCATACATGGCCCCTTAATCCGTTACTTTACTTTGAGGTTAGATTCAATTTGTGTGTCACATTCACATTTTTTGGTAATGATAAGAACCAAGCTGGTGAAACTTGATAAGTAGATGTATTGTGTGATGCGCATTAAGATTTGCACACGAAAATAGAAAAAAAATCAATAAATCTTGGGGTTCCCTATACTCAGAAACGAATTTTTTTTTCATCGAACCCAGACTATGAATATGTCTCTAAAAATATAAAGAAGTTTTTATAAATATTTTTTTAATTAAATGGTTTGCGCGAGAGACACTTTTTTTCCATTTATTTAATAAAATAATATACAATTTTTTAACAAAAAGCTTTGCAAAAACCTTAAATTGGTTTGTCCGCAAGCTTACCTGCATCCCGCAACAATTTAAATTGTAATATTTTAAAAAATACAATAATAAACATATAATATAATGAACCGCATGCCAAAAACATTACAAGTAATCAATACGTATTAATAAACTATTTAAAAACAAAACTTCCAAAGTGGTAAACTGAACTTTTATAATTTTAATGAAGTTTTATCATTCTAACTAAAACAATAGATTGATAAAAATATAAAAAAAAAAATACTAAAATACGTTTAAACGAGATCTATGTTTGTTTATGTCATAAATCGTATACTGCAACCACTAAATAGAAAGTACTTTATACTATTAGTATAGTACTGTACTACTTTATACTCTACTGTACTTTTATATTATGTTAGTTGTTGCAACGGAACCCATCACGGGCGAGTCCGACTCGCCCTTGGTCGCTTTTTTACTTTATTGTCGAAAGACAAAGAAGCCTTTGGGTTTATCTAAGAGTAATTTATACTATTTCCTTTAACATCAATAGCGTTTAGAGCTTTTACATTCTTGTCTTAGTTTATATTGCAAGACTAGGAAGTATTAAATAAATAAATGTCTTCTATATAAAAAAAATTACTATTTAAATATTTGACCACCTCGTTGGCTCCAAAGTCATTGTAAACGCCAGTCTTCACCGATTAACCGCAAGGCCCGGGTTCAATTTCCGACAGAGGCATGCATTTATACAACGAACATAGATAGGTGGCAGTGTTTCCGAGTTTGAGTATCTATTAAATTTACAGTGACATTTATTTAAGCATTTCGATTTTGTAGTACCTATGACTAACACCATAACACAAGTATTGTAAGTAGAATTGATAACTTTGGTATTACATCAATTTGTGTAATTTGTCCATAGATATTTATTAACTTATTTTTATTTAAAAAGATATATCGAAATAAATTTAAATACAACTTTAATTTTTACTTATTTTTTTATCACTAATTTTGTTTTGTGCTAATTTTGTTGTTCACTCAATAACTAATTTTAAGTTATCACTATCTTCTTTCAACGAAAGTAATAGAAAGAGACAAATCACTTTTAGTGCTGTCAGATTAGACCATACACGACATTTATGCAGACGTTTAAACTGTCACTAAGAAAAACTTGATTAAAAACATTGCAATATGACATGTCCGGCATGTTTAAAATGTTCGATCTCTCTTGTTTTTGTTTCATATGAAAAAGATAGCATGCATCTAAAATAAGATTAGTTTGTGAACAGCAGAATCACCACCATTGTCAAGAAAATATAGGTGTTACGTGTAAGTAGTGTAATCAAACTCAGATATACTGTACCGAGTTTGGTAAAAGGAGGAATTTATATTATGTTCGAATCCTTTTTTCATATTCGACTTAAAAATGATTTTTATTTGGAATAACGTAGGCATTAAAATTCTAAATCTGATGATGGAATCCCAGGTAAATTATGGGAAATATTTATCTTTTGTGTACGGAGACATTTCGTCTAAATAATTTCAAATGCAAACACTAGGTGCAAGTGGATGGAATAGAATCTGACTTTTGCGGATGATCTGTTTTTGTACATTTTATACACTAGGAGTTTAACTTTTTTTAATTTTAACTAACATTTTAACACGCACCCATTTTTTAAATTCAAAAATAATTTTAAGAGTAAAGTATAATGAAGTATCTTCACGCCCATATTCTTAGGACATAGGCAGGGGCACAATCAAAGCACCCAATCATACGAACATATCCAGCGTTACTTTTACTAGAAACGTTAAGTACTTTTGTTAGAAAATTGAAAATACACATTTTATACTTTTTTTGCTGACAATTCAAGTCCGACGCCGGAGCGCTATCTAAAGGTAGAAAAATATGTTATAGTATAAATTGTAAAAGTTTAATATTAAAATGGCTCTATTTTTTTTATTTTCATCGCCAAATTAATATAAATTATTAATTAGTGATGGGTACTCTAACATTCTCCGTGTCGCTGCATATTCTTATTTTCTCTTTAGGTTTGAAATCGGTGGTAGTTTATAGTAAATAAGGTTAAATTGTACATATTTATTCAAAAAAAGTTTATGTTTATCATCTGCCTTTCTGCCAGCTAGCTCGTAAAAGGCGAGCATAGGCTTAACGTCACTAACACAGTAATATCCTACTAGGTTGTAGAGTTTCGCACTTACTGTCTTTGGTTAGTCGTCGGTGCCCTGGTTGAGCCTCTGCCTACCTCTTCGAGGATATGAGCGTGAAGATACTTTATCTTACTTCACTTTTTTTAATAAATAAAAATAAATAATTTACTATTAAAACATCTATATTATTAATTTTTATTTTTTATAAAACATATTAAAATATTTGTTCACCATAATGTGGTAGAATATGTGGAAATCCTTATATAGTTTTGTTACTTGTTATACGAGTACACAATTAAAACAGCGTTTAAACTACCGTGAGATGGCGCTGAACAGGAGAAGCTTTTGATAGAAGAAGGCGTTACTTTACGTTAACTTTCGAAATCCATTCTTAAATCCAAATAAAATTATTAATTCGCAGGAAACTGACAATTAAATAATTTTATTAAGATTCAGAGCAGCTTTTTTCGTATCTTAAAAATTTTAATGATCTTGGTTTTTTTGAAGAGTATAGGCGAAATATTTTAAAAACCCAGCATGTTTGTCCCCAAAATAAAATCTGTACAAGCAAGCAAGAATCTATGGCTTTATGGTAAAGTTAGTGAAATGAGATTTCTTCGAATAATATCAAAATCTACATTTCGATATTCCAATTTACATTTGATAAATGGTTTCATTTGAAAGTAGGACCCAAAAGTACACAAAGTTTTATCAACACTATTTAAACTGAGATAGTTTTGGTTCCACATTATCCGAACTATCCGAACTAATTTTACGCTCAGTCGGAGTTTAACTACATGAAGAAAGTTCAACACGACGTATTATATACTAGTTTTTAATACTAAAAATTAGAGTAAACCAGTAGTAGGTATATTCCTACTCTCGCCTCTGTGGTCTAGCGGTCCGGGTGTTGGACTTGACTGCATGAGGTCCTGGGTTCGAATCCCGGGTAGGCCAACATAAAGAAAATGGATTTTTCCAATTTTCTAGTTAAAAAAAAAGTTTTTTCGGGATTGGAAAAGTGCCCGGTTGGCGATAGGCTTGCCACCTATCACATTGTGGGACTTAGTGTCTTCGGCTAGTCGTGGGTGCCTTGGTTGTACCTCTGCCTACCTCTTCGGGGATATGAGCGTGAAGATACTTACTTAGGTATATTCCAATTTGATATTTTCTGTCGTCGGCACCTTTAAACAAAATATTCACATTTTTCACACTGATGATAGAGCCGAACTATTAGGCTATTTAAATAAAAAAATGAAAGTGATACGTAAAATAACACAAATGTTGTAATTTTAGCGTAATAAAACTGCCAGAATCCGTCTTCTATTTTGATAAATAAGTACGTTCACAAAAATGAGCAGTATCCCCAATTTTGCTGAGATTATCTTATCAGATTCAGACTTTAAATACAAAAATAATTTAAATCTATTCAGAAATGGCAGAGAAATCGATCAACATACATTAAAAATAGTAAAGGAATCGAACACGTCATAACCACGTTCTTTTTTTGAATGTCACATAAATACTTAAGCGCAGTAAAACTGCAAAAACCGACTACTTCATTGGGTACCAGGTCGCGATTTGATAATTATTTTTGTTAAAATAGGAAATAGTTTCCAAATGGTCTCACATAGATTTTATCAACATCCTACTAAGAACTATAGAGTTACACTTAATAATGCATATTTTTTACAGTTATCTAGACATAATCAATGATGAGATAGTAAAATTAAGTAAAAAATATGCATCATAGTAGTTTAACTCAAAAAAATTCTTGCTGGATTATGGCAAAAATTAGTAAGGGACCACCTGAAAGTCATGACCTATAATTAAAAAAAATCGGTTGGCTATTTACCAAGTAGTGGCGTAACAACAAAAAAAAACATACAGTAAAATTGAGAACCTCCTCCTTTATTGGACTCGGCTAAAAATAAAAACGACTGTTCCAGTGACGAAGATTTCAGTGGATGGATGTAGGTACCCGGGGAGACCAAGGCTGACATTTCACGATCAGATCAATCGGATATTATCCGAGGGTGGTGTCAAAAGTCTCCGAAACCGGCGTGTTTGTATGAAAAGGGTTATGAATGTGAGGGAAGCAAGACAGGTTTGTCAGGATCGTGAGGTCTGGCACTCGATACTCTCTGCATACCCCGTAAGGGACTTGGCGTGAAGATATGTATGTAAGATTTCAGTGCTTGCTAGTAGTATACTATTGTTTGGATATAGGTAACAGCCCGGGAATCTTACATTCTTACCATCTCAGTCTTAGATTAGCAACGTGTACTACTATTTTTTTTATTGTGAACAAGCAGATGACTCTTCTGATGGTAGATCGTAGCCTGTAGACATCATAGATGTTGTAGGTCCGTTATCTTTTGGCAAAGGTGCTAGGTCAATTACTGTGCAAGCTTAGTGGCTATCTTATCCTCCGAACAAGAACGAAACACTCTCATTATAGCGACAGGAATAGGTAGTATCTTCACGCCCATATCCCCGAAGAGGTAGGCAGAGGTACAACCAAGGCACCCACGACTAGCCGAAGATACTAAGTCCCACAATGTGATAGGTGGCAAGCCTATCGCCAACCGGGCACATTTCCAATCCCGACTAACATTTTTTTTTAATTAGAAAATTGGAAAAATCAAATTTTCCTTATGTTAGCCGACCTGAGATTCGAACCCAGGACCTCATGCAGTCAAGTCCAACACCCGGACCGCTAGACCACAGAGGCGACTTGGATAGGAATAGGTAAGGCGGTGAAATCCTACCCAGACGAGTTACATGGCATTATACCACCAGGTCTTGTTGGTAATGGGCTTAACCTTTGCTTGCCTCTTACGAGGTACTTGGGATAAAGCAGATGGTCTATTCTACAAAGGAGACCCGGACCACAAATGGGAGTTCTTTCTTTGCTAAATTCTTTTATAGGTCTTGATCCTCGCAAAACTCTAGCAGTAAGTAATATTTATTACCAGTAAAGTACCAGTACCAGTAGTTGTATTAGTGGGGTTCGTCGAAATTCGACTCATTATTAAAAATCTATTGTTAATTATCTTTTTGATAAGTACGCCATCTTTATTTATCAATACCAGCTACTTTGTTTCCAAACGTTATTAATATAGTATGTGCACTATCTGTGAAATGTATCGTTGTGAATATTTTAAAAATATTAGCATATTGCACTTCTCATGTACATAAACTTTAAATGTACCAAATTTCATATTCCTCCGTCCGCGCAATTGCCGTAAAAAGGGTTCAAAGTTTTTGCTTAACGTATTCTTAAAATAATACTTAGAAATAACGTAATGTATATGGTCCTTGCAGCTGTAAGTTAAGCGATGGCTTCTAGCTGACCATAATTTACCACATGATAACAAACCAGCTTAAAATAATACATTACATTAATTATTATTATATTAGTAATTGGTCACAAGCTATAATGACGGTCAGTCATGTGTGTACTAGTTGTGCTCTACCTACATATTCCTAAAGATTGAAAAACGTCCTGATATTATCACGTTGTGAAGGTGCTGACACACTCCTTGACCGTATAAGATGGCTCGTTATAATGATTATCACGTCGTATATTGTAGAGACACCATGATTTTTGATTTTTGCAATCTTGTTACTTTAAAAAAAATCCAGTTAACTTAGTTCCGCGTAGCAATTCGTTTTTTAACTTTTTTAAACTTTATTCTAAATCGTAGACAATTAATTCCCTGTAGAAACTTCCACTTCTAATATATAGGGGTATGTACTTGTAATGATTTCCAAAGACCTATATATACGTTGAAATGTTCCAGCACTTTCTTATATTACCACGTATTTTGAAAGTTTTATTTCTGTAACTTTTGTACCGTAAAAAATATGATTCACAAATATTTACATTAAAATCTGTAAAGTATAAATAGGGTATAAACGAAAAAATATGTAACTGTACTGCGAGTTCAAGAATTACAACTATGTTTTCAAGTTGTTTTTTTTTTTCTTTTCTACGGTAATCTCTTAAGGAAACTGAACACAAAGTAATAAAGGGTACCTACAAGCCAGCTCAATTGCGTAGACCTATATTTTTTTTTTGTACATCTTTAATGAACACAATACACTTTTATACAGTTTTATTTTATAGGCTTATTAAACTGAATACAATATTTTTTACCTAAATTTTACATTGATAGGATTGAATTGCTAAGTTGAATTTAAATACTATTAAATTTAAAAAAAATGACTTAAACAGTTAACAGAGTTTTGCTAATAAACGCTATCATCCAGTTTGTAGATAACATTGCAGAATTTTGTAACTTTATGGCAAACACTTTTTGGGTTATATAGGGTAACATTTAAAGCACCACCCAAGTTTTTAAAAAACGATTTGGAATCAACACTTTCGATCTGTGAAAAAACTAATAATTATTAATAATAAACATTTACAAGTTTTATCCGACGCAAAATGCATAGCTATAATGTAAACAGAGCATAAAACTGATTCCTACCGACCGCAGTTGCATACGCATGAATCGTAGTAGGTACAACATAGCGTGACAATAAGTGAAGTATTTTTGCGGACTATTTTAAATTATTGTTTATAAGAATAAATATTACAATTTGGCAATAACATCTAAAATGCATTACCATTTACTCCCAAATTTGGCCGGCCCTCTCAATGTAGCCCTGTATTACCTGTGTGAAAATTTTTCTTACAGTTTAAAATAAATATCTAACAACCCCGTTTTTGATTTCATTCTCAGTATTCTATATTCAGTTTAATAACTCAAAATTATATTATTGACTTGCAAGGTTTGAATTGCTTAGCCTTTGAAATACCACTAGATATTTGCCTAAAAAAATACTATGTCCCACGAAATTGTAATCCATAAGCACACGATATGCGGGCTTCAGCACAATCTCAAAGGTATGCACTTCACGAACCAAATGCGGAGATACTTTAGCTGAGGTATTTTTGAGATATATTACTGTTGCAACGTTTCCTAGCTTATAATAATGCTGGGGCTAATTTACAGGAAGTGCTCTTCCAGTAGTATTATTATGTTTTGGATTTTAGGGTAGCGGATTTTGTTGCCTACTTTGCACAATATATTACTACTCTTTATTAATTTATAAACAATAATATCTTTGACAAGACGTTACACGAATTTAATTAAATATTTATTGTAAGTTTTTATAGTAATTAGTTAACGATATTAACATAATATTAAAGACAAACAACGCCTAACTCTTACCATCAAAAACCCGCCTTCTTGTTCTTTAATATATATCTTTTTATATGAAAGAAAGTCGTATTAGTTACACCTTTTATAAGTCAAGAGCAGCTGAAGCAATTTGGATGTTAGGCATATAGCTTACCACCAGGAGACAGACATAGGATACTTTTTATTCCGTTAAACTTTGAGGGAACTAGGTAAAATCATTTTAATTTTTCCCATACAAACTGAACGATTGTGCTGAACACACACGAGTGGAATAAAGTAAAAGGATAAAAGCAGAAAAAAGTATATAAATATATATAAAAGAAAGTCGTGTTACTTATTTATTACTCTAGAACGGCTGAACTAATTTTGCTGAAAAGTGATGCGGAGGTAGCTTAAAACAAGATAAGGACATGGAATAGTTTTTATCCCGTTCGATGGCGAGGAAAATAAGAAAAAAAATTTTGATTCTCTTATCCAAACGAAATATCTGGGTCAAAGTTCACCGGATCAGCTAGTATACCACCAAAATTATAAAAATTAGCGGACTGAATGTTACGGTATTGCTATCTCATATTTCATTATCTCTTTCATTCGTTAAAGAAATAACAATAAAGATAAACAAAACTTTATTTCCAAGCTATAAAATTCTCCAAGGGTTTGCATTTTCCTTTCTTTTATTTTAAAATAAGACAGATTACGAATGTCTGAGGGTAACAAGGTCGCGTAATTTTTATGTCAGGTCACGAAGCTTGTATTTTAATAGGGGTGCATTAGGTTGGCTAGGTAGAATAAGTTGGGGGACCCTCTGGAATTAATAATGATTTGGTGACAGAAGACACCATTTTTCACTTATTGATGGTCAGATCACGTTGTTAGGTAAAAGGTTTAGAAAGCTCAATGCATAATAATTTTGGTTTAAGGAATCTTGTAATGATTACATAAGTAAGAACTTATCTACATTTTCTTTTCATATAACGTAATAAAAACCATGTTAGCTGTTAAGTGGTTATGCCTTTGCCAGTTTATATATTTATGTTTTTTCCCTTTTATCACTGTAACAGCCTCACTTAGAGACATCAGTTATCTTTTAATCAGCCATTAAGTGACAAACTCCATAAAGAATGCGACTCAATGGTAGATTAAATGTTAATTGACCATCATCACCAAAGGCGAAACAGGTCATCACCAGCAAGACCACTGGCAGTATAGTGTTGTACAGTAACTAGCCCTGGTAAGGATCCACTGCCTTAGGTACATATTCCTGCCGCCTTAATGTCAATGTTATATACCTGTCGGGAGGGTAGGGTACCCGGTTATCTTGCACAATTCGCCTAACATCCCGGATAAAGGACAGCAACGCACCTACAACATCTTTGGTGTCTATAGGCTTCGGTGATCTCTTACCATCGGGGCAGCCGAGAGCTTCTTCACTGTCTTTTGCAATAAAAAATATACCCCATATTTTACAAAACATCCCGAAAATATTTCCAATTCTTATGATTTTGGCTATGTTTTATAATTTGCAAATGATTGACATAACAAGTCACGATGTAAATGGTCTAAATAAATTTCATTACATAAAACCCGGTATTTACAGAAGCATTAAGGGCTGATTTCACCGATCATATTGAAAACGGAGTTTAATTAAACTAAGTTCAGTGTAAAGTTGTAATCCTGGTCATAAGCTATTGCAAGTACTTTGTTTAATTGACAATATTCTTATCACCATCCTCAAATAATTTACTCACCACGTCAAATAGTTTAATAAAATATTTACAATACATAAAATTTCTTCTATTGTAAAATTGGCATGATTGGCACTCTTGACAATTGACTTAACGTGTTTTTACGTTAATTACGTCTAAGTTGGTCGGTAAAATCCATCCTTAAACGTAAAGGTAATCTTAAACTGGCTTCTGAACTTTATCATAATTCCACACCCATACTAATATTTTAAATGTGATAGTTTGTATCATACAATTGAATTAAATTTGACTTAGACGTGCTTCAAGAACCAAATTAAAATGTAAGCAGTTTGAAAACGGACAACGGAAGAAGTTTGATTTAACTATTTTTCATGTTACATATTTTAAGTAGATAAATCTAACAAATAACATACTTTATACATCAGAATTATGAATAAAATACAATTTATAAAGATTTCGTATAATTTGATATGTGGGCGAATTGTACATATTATTTTAAACTTATCAGGATAGAAATCGCAAAAATATTTATTTTTTTACTTTGGGCTTATCGCAATATGTCAGAAATATTTACAACAAATTTATTTTAAACTGAGAATATTTATCTAAACTCGAGTCGTGTTTGATAGGTCAATTCTATGATCCATCATAACCTTTGGTTTCCAACTGTTTCTGCTTGTTGTACTGTATCTGGAAAGGAATCATCTCCAACATCAGGCACAAAGAAGGTCACTATGCCAGTTATCAGCGACATCGATCCAAATAAAATAGGTGGAAGACCAGACCAATAAGGCAACTGAAAATTTCAACAGTTCATTAAAATAGTATACTTTTGACACTGAGATATTAATACGTGTATTAAAAACCCGAAGTTGCTTTCTTAACATTTACACTAATTAAAAATTATATGGACGGACGGATAGACGGAAATTGGATTTGTTGGCTACGTTTTGGCCATAATTTCGAATAAAAACAAAATACAGAATATGCTAAGCCCCCTGTGTTTATTGCTATATAGAAAAATAATAGAAAATAAACTTTACATGCTGAATAAATAATACTTTTTTACTTGTAACATGCGTATTGTTACACTGACCACAAGACGAATGGAAAGAAGAAAGAAAAGGAAGTTTTTTAAACAAAAGCAAGACCGAGATACTTAGGATTTGCCGATGCCAATAATTAGAAAAAGTGGAAAACTTCTTGAAAAACATTTTTAAGCGATAGGTAAACCAACAAACAAACGTAATTTTAACTGAATTTAATTATTTTGAAAAAGGAATAACTAACACCGTAGTGCAATAAAAAATAAGAAAAATAAAAAGGGAGACATTGAAACAAGAATGAAAACAAGGAAATAGACGGAAATATTACAAAAACTGCCAAATAGCGCAGAAAAAGATTTTTTAAAATAAAGTAAATTAAACAAAAGATGCAAAAAAAAGATTCAAAGAGCTACAGACTTCTTTGAAATTGATGTCGAATATTCTAAATCAAACTGGAAGGAAAATTATATACAATTTAGACAAAATGAAAAAGCCACAACATTCTACATAGAACCACATAAATATTGATAAGGGCTACATTGTAATTAGAAGTGTTTTAAGCGAGTATATCTAAATTGGTTGTACTAAATACTAGGCCAAGTGACAAAATATTTCAAACGATCAAGGCGTCCTGACATTTTTTTCCCAAACCAACATCGATTTTTTTACCAATATTTAAACAAAAACATATAAATTAATTATTTTCTAGCTATAAAATTATCAATTACCAGTAACGGAGTTTGTGGTGCGGATAGTGAGCCTATCCTTCCGAAAGATGAGCACAAAGCAAGCATCGAATTTCTGGTGTAGGTCGGAAATAGTTCAGAGGTGTACAGGTATGTTATCACTAAATAAGACGTAGACATCAAATTTCCAGCTATGAAAAGCAGTCCGGAAAGAAATGGTAAATCTGTAAATAGAGGAGAAACACGCACATTGTTACATATTAAACACTACATTCATAAAAATTTGTCTCATATCGCTTTCAATACAAATTTGTTTCTATTGTCTCATGAAATAGAAATCTCAACTACCTTCGTGGTTTGTTTGACAGTTTGTGCCGCGACTGCACTTGTCGCGTAGTGATGTTTAATTGATGATATCTCTGATCGTCTGACTGACGAATGCTCATGAATAATATTACTGGTAAAGTGGTTGGTCGTTATTTTAAACACTGTATTGATACATTTTGTTTTAATAACGAAAAAAAGAAAAACGAAGATGTGATGTTATTAACGCTATTATTATCTGTGTATACAGTTTTAATCATATCGTAAAAAGTATGAAATAGTTAATAATAAAGCACGAAATGGCCATAACGCGTCTTTTACGTCATACTCAATATACAATAATACTCATTATAACATGCAATTTACGTACCTATACACCATATAAATGACTGCGTAACGAAAAATACAACCATGGATTCTATACATATGCATGTCTATACATGATAGATAAGACATGCATATGTAGTTTAAATTTTGTGTCGGAAATTTCATGAATTTTTCAATAATTTTTATATTTATCTTATTAATCGCACTATATTTTAATTAATACTATCTAACGCAACACGAGTTTTAATTAATATCAAATAAATAACACATTTTTACTAAAAGCAGCAATGTAATAAAACACCGTGGTAGGTCGGCACTTACAGCTCGCAACGCGCGATTTAATTCAGATACTTTGTTCGCTATACATTGCGGGCCGAAAAACTACTGATTATTTAACCACTTCTTTCCGACAAAAACTGTAAAAGGAATTTGAAATTCTGATATATGTCTGCACTACCATATAAGTTTTTGTAACAGTGTCAAATACACCCTATTGAAGTAGAAAAGTCAACGAGGTAACAGAGGTTAGAACAGTCGACTATACTATGGTTACGTTAAGGAATTCACTGAAATTTTTAACAGAAGGTTTATCTTTGATACTCCTGATACAAGTTGAATTATTAAAACAAAATTTGTAGTTTTGTAATTATCAAAAAAAAGTCATATGTCAAGACTTAAATGCAAGCGATGCAAAAGAATTATTTTAATTAAAACCACAGTTTTTTATCGCGTGATTAAAAATGCTGTATAATAAAACAATGTATAATTTCATTATTCTATTTACTAGTCCCCTTAAACCTAATGCGTAATAATAAAGTCCTAATATAGTCATCTGAGAGATAAATGTTTACGGATGTCCCTCTAGATATGATAAATATATATTTTTATAGCGTTGTTATTATATTACCATAAAATAACTCGTTTTCAACCGACTCTGGAAAAAGGAGGCGTTTTTTTTGTGATATTGGAAAACCAATAAAGTAGACGGAGTTTCTGGTGGTGAGAAATTTACGCCGCTTAGATACACCAAATGTGGTAAAATTGCGTGGCCACCATGAAACCCGGGTTTTAGGCCTCGATCAAAAGCAAAATTACCGGCTACTTTATCCTCTGAACCGGAATACGTCAACGGCAAGCGCTGACGGTATGGCGGCAGGAATGGTTATCGCAGTTGTACCAATCCGTGCGAGTCGCTGCAAAACTCTACTACCTAGAAAATAGATTGATTTACTTAGACATAAATGCGTTACAGACACACTAACAAACTTTCGCATTTATATTATTTGCATGTGAAAGTTTGTGTCTTTATTTGTTACGCTTTCGTTGCTAAACCTCTAGATCTATTGTAATGCAATAACATAACAGTAATTAACAAATGTTGAAGCATATAGTTAAAGTCTCTAAATTCAAACATAATCCACCTAGATTTTTTGTTATGATATTTGAAGGCAAACAAGCAGACAAATTTCCTGATGGTAAGAAGTTCACGCCGCCAAGAGACACTAAAGGTTATAATGGTGCGTTGCCAAACTGAGGCCGAGATGTTAGGCCTCGAGCAAAATTAAGTTTACTAGCTACTTTACCCTCCGAACCGGAACACGTCAACGGCAAGCATTGGACATTATGGTAGCAGGAATAAGTAAGGCGGTGGTACCAATCTGGGCAAGTCGCTGCGAAACTCTACCACCTAGTAGGATGTCACGGTGTTAGTGACGGTACGCCAATGCTCGCCTTTTACGAGCTATAGTAAGGCAAATTATCTATTCTGCAAAGGAGCCCGGACCAACACGGAGAAAAAAATATTTCTTTATGAATTTGATTTTGATGTTTCTCTTTTAAAATAAGTTATGATTCCGAGAAGTTTACATGTTAATTTTATAATAATCCGACTTATGATTTTTGAGTTACACTTAATAATGCATAATTTATTTACTTATCTTGGTGACCACATCAACGATGTGGTGAGAAAAATTATACATTACTAAGAGTTACTAAAAAACAACCCATTAGATGTTGTTAAAATGTATGTGGGACAATTCTGAAATCATTTTCTATATTTTAAAAAAATAATTATCAAATTGCGACATGGTACCCAGTGAAATAGTTGCAGTCGGTATTTGCAGGCCTACTGAGCTTAATAATTCTACATTCTATTGATATACTCGTATGTGTTAATGATTTGATTACGCGCGTTCATTCAGGTAGGTTTTTATGCATATATACACACAAAGATAGACTTCCTTTGCTCGTAGTCCTCTGTTTTAACAAATATAACTGTTTAACTAGAGACATTACACGAAATAATATAAATATAAATAAATGAAAACGTTCTTGTGTTGAAAGTGATTGTCTTAATATTAATAGCTTAAAATGTTATACAAACCTGAAGGCATACAGGGTTGTGCTAAGCAAAACGTAGCTGCAGCAAGAAAACAAAACATCAACGGTTTTTTCCTTTTGTAACGTTTCAAGATGAACATGTATGAAAGAGTTGCCGGTATTTCAGGTAAGGCTAGCAAAATATAATTGAAATGGTTATCTCCTTCTAAAGAAACTGAACTAATTTTCATTCCAAAGCTCACAAATGTGGAAGTGACCCACCATATAAGACAAACCGGTAATCTAATTCGAAGCAGTCTGGACTGTAGAGTATATTTCAGGGCTTCACTATTCGTTGCACTGACTTCTGATTCATCTACCAAATGATTATAAGCATCCTTATCAAGGACTACTTTATTAGTTTTCACAATTTTTTCTAAGGCTAAAACAGCACCCTTTTTGCGATCTTTATTTAGAATCCATCTGGGACTTTCATCTATTAGAAACGAATATAATGTAAAAAATAGTGCTGGTACATACAAAGCTCTCAGTAATATTCTTCTATTTGGCAACAACCAGGCTATTGTAGCAAATGATATTCTGCCCATGGTAAAACCTAGTTGGGTCATTAAAATAAATAAAACTCTCTTTTCTTTTGACACGAACTCCAAGGCTGTTAAAAATATTTGTATTAAGAATATGTGTATAAGCAAAAAACAATGCCAAATAAAGTGGCAGGATATATTTCCCTGCCTTCGGAATAACCTACCGCAACGTATGTACATGGTCTATGATACTGTAGCCTTTTGAAACTCTTGTTTGAAAGCCTGGAAGGCATCAAGCTCGTGTTCGAGACGATTCGTGATAGCCCATGAACACATTTACCTCATGCCGGGTGAGTCGGCGTGAATATTTATCACCTAGTCAGATGTCACGGTGAGCCTATGCTCGCCTTTTACGAGCTGCCTGGCAAGGAAGGCAGATGGTCTATTCTACAAAGAAGCCCGCACCAACACGGAGAAAAACCTAACCTAACCTAACTTTACCTTAACCTAAACCTTTTTTAACTCTTATGGTTTGCTAGACATCCTGTCTATCTTACAGATCAGTCAGATCAGTCAGATGATCTATCCTACACAGTGGACCCGGGCCAGTAACGAAAAAAACATAATAATAATACTCACACAGGACATAAAGTGGAGTACACAAATCACCAAGAGCAGCTTCCAGAAACTCAACAACAATATAAAAAATATACTTATTAGAAAAACTTTTGATTATTCCAAAAACGCCTCCTAGAGTACTAGTTATTATGGTTGCAGTTTTTCTTCCAACCCTTGAAATTGTAAAAGAATATATATACGCCTGTAGAAAATGTGTATTTTTTTCTTTCAACCCTTAAAATTGTAAAAAATACGCCTGTTGAAAATGTGGTTTAAAAGATCGTTACAGTTTTGTAGGGTTTTTAATTATTGACTGGTTTTATGTAAGATTTGTTTCCTGAATCTAAGAAATAGACATAAACAACAAAGTTTGGGTTTTGTTTTGAGTATCGTGTGTAAATGGTTAAATATATTTACTTTCTACTATACAAACAGATTTGAACATAGCTTTGACTCGATACCATTAAAAAATGAACAAAATATACTGCTTTTGGTTAAAATAAATACTGTCAATTTTGATCTCAATTTTTTTGGTGCAACTCTTTTACAAAGTGACAGGTTTGAACATTTTTGAAGTGAAAACTTCTTTAGCGGCGTTGCGCAATTTTTTTGGAATGGGTAAAAAATTTAACCTAAAATTTTATACGACGAAAATTCGTAAGACGGCGCAGGGTGCTTGCGCGAATGTTCGTGTTCTCATGTTAGTGTACAATATCGCAATAAATGAATATTGTATTCTACCACATAAATAATAATACTTTCATACTGATAATTACAGCAATTCGTGCAAAATTATTTCCTAACCATTCCAAATTCAAGTTTTCACTTCTGCCAGAACTCACGGAGTTCAACCTGTTTTTTTATTTCATATAAAAATCAATATAAAATAAGTCTGATTTTTATTTGTTTCTACTCATCTTGTAATAATTAAAGAAACACGCAGACAATATTACTTCTGAATACCAAATTAGTCTACTGCATTGTTTCCGCATCTTTATCCCAAAAATAAACAATTTAACTCCTAACGTACTTTTATTTTAGCACTTGCCCTGTGCTTGGGATACATTTTCTATAAATTTCTATGGTCTTCTTTCTATTTTATGGTCATTCTTAAATGTGAATTTCATCTGTAATGATGAACTCATTTGGTGGGTACTCAGAGTTGTGTATCTATAGGACATAACCACCCGCGTTA
>NJDC01001082.1:44504-55544 GCA_002245475.1 Calephelis virginiensis
TGGCGAAAGAAACTCAGCGGGCTTGTCTTTTTTTCTTATAAATCTAATTTACAAAAGTTTATTACACTCACAAATAATTTGCAGAGATTGGCATGAGGAGCAATCAATCCCAAGCATTTCTTCTAAATATTCTGAAATCTTGTAATAACCCTTACCATACAACTTTATCTTAATACATTTTTAAATTTATTAAATGGTAAGTCTTTAATATGCTCGGGAAGTTTATTGTAAAAACGTATACATTGGCCCATGAAAGAATTACTGATTCTGTGGAGACGAGACTTATGCACAACAAGATTGTTTTTAAAAAAATTATAAAGTGATTGTTTATTTGCGAATTCATCAATGTGTAATAAACATAATAAACCTTACACATACATTTGACACACAAACAAACATATTGATGACAACGATAACATAGCACATGTATCACAGCGCACAAACTATATTCATAAAATTTGGAAACAAAGTAGTTGGTCTTAAAAATGAAAATGGCGTTCTTAGATTATAAATTGTTTTATAATCTAAGATGGCGTTCTTATCAAAATATGTTATAATATGTTATGTTCGAATTTTGACCTATGAACCACTAGTTTGTACCCATAAACAATGTTTGAATTGCAACTTGATATTATATTTATGAAAATGATTTGAAATAAATTGAGTTATAAATCTTAATATATATAAATTACGTGTCACGTTGTTTGTCCGCGATGGACTCCTAAACTACTTAACCGAATTCAATGAAATTTACACACCGTGTGCAGTTGGATCTAACTTAAAAGATAGGATAGCTTACATCTCAATTTATGATAAAAAAATTATCATACGAGCGAAGCCGGAACAGGCAGCTAGTATATATATAGTAAGTTGGGTTAGATAAAAGAAAGTCGTGATAGTTAAACTGATTAGGCTGAAAATTGATGGAGAGGTACCTTAGAAGGACATGGGGTACATTTTATCCCTTACAACAGCAAGGAAACTAGGA
The DNA here is from genome assembly GCA_002245475.1 of Calephelis virginiensis. NCBI lineage: Eukaryota > Metazoa > Arthropoda > Insecta > Lepidoptera > Riodinidae > Calephelis > Calephelis virginiensis. The sequence continues at coordinate 45,493 of NJDC01001082.1, forward strand.
AAAACGGCATTTTAGCTTTTGCCATATAAACTGAACAGTTCGCCGGAACAGCTAGTAAATATAATAAAAATGTAATTTATTTTACGTTTATATTACGGTTAGAACTTTTGTTTTTTAATCAGAAATAATATTCAGTCTTTATTCATTCTCTTTAGACCGTTTCAAATGTTTATACTTTAAGTGTCTTAAAGACGCGACAAATTATTTTGTCTTTCAAAAGATATATTATTCAAAAGGGGCTGTAAAATTATACATTCAGGAGATCACCGGACGATCGAGAGGTGGCTCACTTAAATCTAGAGATTATCATTTCCCCTCCATTTATAACGAGATCCCTTCTTATCCGGGATCAGATGGGCCCAACTCTCAATCTTTCAGAAGTAAAAGTGTCAAGGAGATGATTGCCGTATTTTTAATTTCATATTTTTCTGATACTAGGGGATCTCATTTTTGGGTTGCTGTTTAAAGTTCAATTTTTTGTGTTTTCGTTTATGTTGTCAGAATGAGTATCTTTTAAAATCCCTTTGTGGATTACCAAAATATACTAATTTATTTTTATCAAATTGTATGAGTATTTTTCTTTGTTTATGATAATGGAAGGCAAACAAGCAGACGGATTTTCTGCTGCCTCTCTAGGATCTCTCTATAACAAAGGTGGTGATAGTGCGTTGCCAACCTAAGGTCAGACTGTTAAGCCTCGAGCATAATATTTTTGGACTTTCAGGGGGAATAAATCGTTTTGCTACACTCTATTATTGAGCTCATAATATAAAAAAAAATTACCAATTTAGTCCAGCGCTAAGATGATATATGTATGGATGGATGATATATGTTTCGATAAAAAAAGATCAGTAATTTCATTTTTTATTGTTTTCTTGCCAATCATGTAAGATCTCCCAATAATCATAACTGACAATGGGGATCGAAAAAACGTCTTATGTAAATTTTGATCCAGGGGTTGCTATATTGGATTACTCAATAGTTTAGTCTTCTTTATGGTCTAGCATTTTAGTACATAAGATCTTGAGTTCGACTCTCGGGTTGGGCTAAACATGTGATTTATTTTTCAATTTTCTAATGAAAACAATGTTGACCGGGATTGGATGAGTATCCGGTTGACGATACGTTTGTCACCTATCGTATCGTGGAAACAAAAGTACCTTAGGCTAATCATAGATTTCATGGTTGTAACTCTACCTATCTCTTCGGAGGTATGGGCGTAAAGATATTTTTTTAAAGTCAAAGTCAAATCTTGCTTTATTTTGATGGTAAGAATCTGCACTTGAATAGGTTCACGTAAAGAAACTAATTTTCCCCAGGTTGCCCTCTACCATTTCCTATCATCAGGAAATCCATTTGATTATTAACATCATACTCCCACCCTAACATAAACTATCTAAATTAAAAAGCCAATAAGATTGTTGAAAGAAGAAGTTGCCTTAAAGCAACATCTAAGACAATTGACAAAGCAAGTATTCTTCAGACATACAAGTAAAAATGCTCCACAATTTTCTTTTAAAATTTTTTGCTACAATGCGCCACGAGAGTGAGCTAAGTAGAAGTTTATAAAAGAACATTGCAAGATCCTCGGAACGGTATTATGGTTAATATTTTATTAACATTTTCAGGGTTACATTTTTTATTGAGCACGTTCCGGGATCTTTTTTCCGTTTTCTGTACGATATTACCTGGGAGTCTGGCACGGGTTAAACTTGAAGCGAGACTACATTGTATTGTTTAATATTGTGTATTGCGTTTTCTTTTCTTTTCCTTGGTTTGCAGTAGACCATAACAGATATTTTACTGAAGTATGTCTTTACATTTTTATTTTCATAAAAGAGTCAGAAATATTTTTAAACGTAGCAATGTTTTGTCTGAACAATTATCCAGAAAAGATTTGAAGATTAGAAAGAAAGATTAGAAAGCCGTCGCTGCTATATGTATGTGTGTTTATGTTTGTGTACGTACATATATAAAATTACGTCTAGAGAGCGTGTTGAACAAGTTCTTATATGTTTGTAGCATGCTCGGGTGCGTCATATATTTATGCCTTTTTGAGCCTCTTGAAAATATTTAAGTGTTTTTTTTTTACTTTTAAAAGAGACTAGCTAGGAGACACAATATACAATATCCCCTGGACAAGTTACACAAATCAAATTTAACTCCATAGTAAGCAAACTGTTTACATATGTAATGGGTGTTAGTCAACGATTCTACATAAAAATACTTAAAAAGATACCTAAATATTTTAATAAACACCCAGACTCGGAAATGCAGACATATTAATGTTCGTCACACAAATGCCTGCCCCACCGGGAATCGAACCCGAGCATCGCGGTTGATCGGCGTAGTTAAGCGTGTACCCACTCGACCAACGAAGCCCTCTTCTAATAAAATACACACAACCACTGTAGTCGATAAGATAGATTAATTGAATTTTCTTAGAAAAAAGTTGTGAGAAGCACGTAATAATATAATTTTCCCCTACGAGAGCATGTCTTACCTTATTAAGTGCTTAAGAGAGGGAAGCTCTTGGGAACTCTTGACCTTGTTTATTAATTAATAAAATAATATTTAATGTTCTCATTCACAATTTATTAAAGATTAGGAGCTATAACATCATCAGATTATATTTTGAATAGTTTCGGCAGATTTTCTTCTTTTCCTAAGCATTTTCTTCTACCTAGTCTATTTGAGTAACTTTAGTTTATCTATTTTTTAAGAATAGATAGACGGACGAATGATTTTTTGCTCATGAGAAATATACTTTGACTGTAGACACCATCAATTTTAATGCTGGCTATTGAACTCACCTTTTTAACAGGAACATGATAATGGTGAACATCGTGAGCAGGGAAACGAAATACAATGATATCAATTTGTAGGTATAAATATGGATGATTTCTGGTAAATTCATGAAATCTTTCATTTATTTTACAAGGAATTTCAATAAAGATGTTGGTGAACTCCGTGTGCGTTTGGGTTCGCTGAGTAGACACGATCCTCACTGCCAGTTACCTCGTTAAATGCGAACATAAGTTTAAATATAAGTCATTACCATTGAGAACACTGCTGATAGAGTGCTATGCAGCCACTCACCCCGGTAGGAATCCTCCACCTTGTCTATTCCTGTTGCCATGGTGACTCTGTCAGGTTCCCATCAGGACGGGAGGGTAGCTGGTAAAGCTGGTAGACTTACACAATAGGCCTAATATCCCGGCCACAGGTCCGCGATGCACCTATGATGTCTATAGTTTCTATAGAGCACGATAGTCTCTTACTTTTATGAAACACTAGCTGCTACCTGCGGCTTCGCCCGAGTTTTCACAGAAACCCGGTGTGCGATCGGGATTAAAAATAGCCTATATGTTAATCCAGGTCACAATCTATCTGTCTTCCAAATTTCAGACAAATCCGTTCAGCCATTCGAGCGTGAAAGAGTAACAAACATCCATACATCCATACTTACAAACTTTCGCATTTATAATATTAATAGGATTTGTGCTTGTTCACTAAACTATCACACAAAAAAGGTTGCCCAAATAACTGAAATCAATCAATTTTTTTATGATGACCGGTTACTTAACTCTTGAGTGGAACACCACAATAAATGGCATAGAAGTTATAGTAAGTATAAGATTATTACATGTTAGTAGGTTTTAATACTCCATTACAACCCATCCACCCAGAAGTAGTAAGAAAATCAATCTGACCCGTTGTGAAGTAAAACCCACTTAACAGTTCTCTACAGAACTTCAAGCCTAAACATCTTCCTTTGGATATTAAATAAACATAATTTATTCTGTATGGTGACTTTAATAGTATTTGGAGAACCGGTCGGGACCGACCCGGATGTGACGGACCGGATGCCGTTCGTTACATCTGCCCAGTGATGTCGCTAGCCGGATGTATCGCCATCTTCGCACTTCACATTGCGCTCAGAGGCTTTTATTGGCTAATTCAGCAGAAAACTCATTTAAACGAGGGAATATAAGACTGTGATTTGTGCAAGCTTTCATAATGTTTTTTCTAACAATTTCGATTTTGAAATAACATTTTGATGAAAATCAATTAGAAATAATTGTAGTTCTTCAAACAAACATCGTAAAATTGTGAAAGATTTAATGTCGTGAAAAACTGGAACAGTTAAAAGCAAAATATGGGTATAGTAAAACTTTAATTTTCCCCTTAAAATTGTTACTAACTATCGATGCCAGGCGATACTAAATTCGCCGGGTCGATAAGTTAGGACAAAAACAGAATTATACGATGTTTTCCTAAAAGGAATAAGCATAAAAAGGAATACGTTTTAAGTTAGAAAATAAGTAAAAGAATTTTCGGAATGTTTAAAATACACGTCGCCTATAGATCCTTAGAAATAAATTTTATCTGATGTTGAGTTCTTATAGCTCTTATGAAGTGAATTTGCTTTGACTTTCTGTATCAAATTTCACAAAAAGTATTTTGATGTAGTAAAATGTAAGAGAGTTTTATTAGTTCAGGTGGATAGTTCGTTCTGCTGGAATAATCAAATAATTAAAAAAATATTTTAATTCCCGAAGGGATTGGCAGAGGTACAACGTTTAGCCGAAGACACTAAGTTTGACAATGTGATAGGTGGCAAGCCTATCGCCAACCGGGCACATATCCAATCCCGAGCAACGTTTTTTTTATAAGAAAATTGAAAATATACAATTTCTAATTTTTTTGTTGCCCGACCGGGCAATCGAACCTGGGACCTCAAGAAGTCAAGTCCAACACCGGGCTGCTAAACCTCAGAGACGACAATCTAATAATCTAAATAATCAGATTATTCCACTACCCGCAAGACTAGGGCATATTATCATTCTGACGCCGTTTATTTAAAGATAGATCGATGACTCTATTAAAAGGTAAGACACTTAAACTTTAGCCACTTCGTTTGCAGTGCGCACTAGTATGGGTTAGACCTGAATAATAAATACAACTTAGGTGTCTTGAAAGCAATAGCAAATAGCCTCCTTTAAATTAAGTCATACTATATTTTGTCTACTAATTTAACTAATTACAACATCTTCAGAGTCATAGCTTTATTTCATAAACAGTTTTTAAGAAAATTTGTTGTTCAACTACATAACATAACACAACATTCATGTATTGTGATATATTTTACAAACACTTAGACAATTTCTAAAAGTAGTTTATTAAAATATGAGTTTTTGTCAATTACTCAACGCCTCTTGCTAGAGAGAATTTACGAATATGTTCTTTGTTTAAAATTAACCTCGAAGAAAAAATAAAGAAATCTTTTTCCCAATTTATTCTCTAAATTTTAACGTTACTGACGAATGTACCACTAAACGGCCAGATTTTATAGAAAATCATAATAATGTATTAAATTTATTACGATTTTCTATATAATCTGGCCGATATAAACATTAGTTGAAGCCACTTAGAAAAAAACAGTGTTTCTATACATAGTAAGTAATAACGGCAGAGAAGAAGCACAGTGGTAGAAATTCATAGCTCTTGATTTTTGAGCCCAAATATGATGAGAATATACATTATATTAATCTCTGGCAAGCCTTCAACATTTGCGTTTATCGATTTTATAATAGTGCAACTTATTTTAAATAGAAACGCAGTAAAAGATAAGCTTATTCTTAATAAAATAATTAGAAACGTCAGCTTATAGTTTTTTAATAGTCACGTATTGCATATTTTTTGTAAAATAAAGTGGTGTATTTATAAGTGTACAAATAACAATAAAATTAATAAAACACAGACAGACAGACACGTCAAATTTATAACACCTCCCTTTTAGCGTCGGGGGTCAAAAAGGAATTTACTGCGATGTGCCATAACATAAAATTTTAAACAACGATGCGTTAGTAGAAATCGATATGACATTACAGGTATCGATAATAATGTAACAGATATCTATTACATCACTAAAAATCAAGCAAAATAATAACACTAAAAACATTTAAACTGAAAGCTAGTACCTTAAAGATATTTTTCTAAATCTTTCTATAAATGTTAATCACGATTACTCCACTAAAAGATCAGATTTTATGGAAGTTCATAATAAAGCCGATGTTAAAAGTCAGTTAGAAAGAAATAGTGCTCCCGTACGGAGTAATAACGGGAGAGAAGCGGCGCAATGGGAGAAAATCACGGCGTTTGATCTCTGAGCCCGAACGTGACGAGAATATACATTATATTGATCTCTGATAACCTTTGGACATTTGCGCTTATGTATTTAACAATCATGCAATTGATTTTCGTAAATGAAATATTATTTTCATATTAATGCAGCATAAGAAATCTTAACATTAGTATAGTGTGTATTTAAAAAAAAAGGATTGTGGAGGTAATTGACTTGCCTCCTTGGTGGTTGTTTAAAATAAATAGTTATATTGATATATGGCAGGTTTTCGAAATTTGTACATTTTTATTGTACACTAGCTGCTGCAACGAACTATGTGCCATCCGTTCAGTTTGTATAGAAAAAAATAAAATGTTGTTTTTCCTACTTTTTTCACAGTCGAACGGGTTGAAAATTATCCTATGTCAGTCTCCTGGTTCTAAGCTACCTCCTTATCAATTTTCAAAATAATCGGTTAAGCAGTTCTTGAGTTACAAAAAGTGTAACTAACACAGCTTTCTTTTATACATAGATTAAATTAAAGGACCCGGAAAATTTCGTTCACTTGGCACTTCATACTCGCTGCCTAATTTGCAGGTACAGTTACTGTAGATATACATTTGAAGATGTAAGATGTACTGTACGTTCAAATGTTTATATACATTTCGGATTTAAAGTTATTCAGTCACTTTATACTGTATGAGTGTTGATATGTCTGTCCGCAATTTCTAAACTATAAAAGTGGTGACTTGAAAAATAATAGATTACCGTCTATAAAGCACATACTTTTCAACCTTTAAAAACGAAATCGTATGAGTAAATGAGATACCAGCCCAATTTGAAATTTTATTGTTACCCCTCTCCCATGGAAACCCCTTCAGTTAAACGTTTAAAAAGTATGTACCTTTTATATAACTTAACACATTTCTTGAAACATGATGTAACTACCAGCCAAATTTCGGTGCGATCGTTATAGTTGATTCAGTGTAAATCGCGGTCATGCTACAGAGAGGTAAGGTATCTTCACGCCCATATCCCCGAAGAGGTAGGCAGAGGCACAACTAGTGCACCCACAACTAGCCGAAGACAGTAAGTCCCAGAATGGGATAGGTGGCAAAGACCAACCGGGCACGTATCCGATACCGAGCAACATTTTTTTATTAGAAAATTTGTAAAAATCAAATTTTCTTTTAGTTGCCCGACCCGGGATTTGAACCCGGGACCTCAAGCAGTCAAGTCCAACACCTAAACCGCTAAATTTCTGAAAATATTAAAAATAAGTTCTGTAACCCCTTTTTTCCACTTAATTTGCATTATCATGCATTTTTTTTATGTTATTGGCTAGCGAACAAGATTCCTACCTGGACAAATTGCTGCACCAATCTCCACCACCAGTGATCTTGTTGGTAATAACCTATATCTTAAGTAGTGCTCGCCTCTTACAAACTGCCTGGTAGAGAGACAGATGGTCTATTCTACTCAGCAGACCTGAACCCTTAATAGGGGAATTGTTTTATTTTGTCGCCTCTGTGGTCTAGCGGTTCAGTTGTTGGACTTGACTGCATGAGATCTCGAGTTCGAATCCCGGGTCGGGCAACAAAAATAAAATTGGGTTTTTCCAACTTTTCTATTAAAAAAGTGTTGTTTGGGATTGGGTATGTGCCTGGTTGGCGATAGGCTTGCCACCTTTCACATTGTGGGACTTAGTGTCTTCGGCTAGTCGTGGGTGCCCTGGTCGTGGCTCTGCCTCCCCTTCGGGGATATGGGCGTGAAGATACTTATTTGAAGTGTATTTCATGCCATCAAATCTGTTATTTATTTGACTTTCCGTTGTAGAAAGTTATTCCAATTGAACGATAAAATGATTTACTTACGAGCTTTAACGTCAAAGAGCTTTATTTTTCTTGATTCTAATGAAATTAGGCTCAAAGGACAAACTAAGATTTTTTCTACCCTTAACAGTAAAGAGACATAAGAGTTCTAGGATAACAACTATAAAGAAAGCCGTCAGACTTCTTATACCCAAGTTGTACATCAACTTGTAATTGAGTTATGTGACCAGACAAGTTTCGGATAATTTCGTGAGGGACAGTCCTTGAATATAGATGTGTTACATGTGAGTGTAATAAAAGATTTTCAAAGCAAAGTGTTTTGTTAATGTTAATTTTTTACCGAATTTCCCAATTCACCATTATGCTTTATTATCTTTGTTAATCATTCAATCATTATAAATTAACTGGTTATGCTAATCATTTGTTAAATCAAAGAATGTTGCTAATAAAATGCCTTCTTTTAAATTTTATCAAAATCGATTGATCGTTTTTTATTTTTGAAAAAAAAAGTACCTAGTATAAAAATGTGAATAATATGTAATCTGATTTCATGATCTTTGTGGTTTCACGTCAGTAAACACAATGATTAAACTCCGCAATGCATAAATAAAAGTAAGTCAAAATTTTAAACAATAATGCAAATACATAATTTAAGTGAGTTGAAATAATTTTATAAGCTGAGTGTAACAACAAATACTATCATTAATGATATTATAGACATTAATTGCTACTAATTACTGAATCCTATTTAATGTACAACAAATAGTATCTAATAAATAAAAAATAAATGTTATTATGAATTTAAATATAATAAAAAAATAGAACAAAATGTAATTCACATGCTAGTATCTGCAAACATTTTTTAAAACTTCAAATTGACTAGTTTTTTTTCTTGTTATATCTATTCTTATTTAGTTTGTTTTTCTTAGCCTTTTTCACAATTATTTTAAACTTTCTATCGATTTTTTAATGCATGAGGTGTTTACTTTAATTATTTGATACAATTAGTTCTTAAGTTAAGTGCTTAAGCTGTAAAATGTGTTTTTTTTAATTGTATGCAAACGTTGGTAAACCTAATATATAAAATAATTAAACAAAATAAAATGAACTTAAAGTAAAAGTATATTCACAACCGCATCCTCGAAATAGTAGGTAGAGGTACAAGCAGTGCACCCACGCCTCACAGAAGACATTAACTCCGACGTTGTGATACCACCTATCACCTAACCTGTCTCTAGCCGGGCGTATAACCTCGAGCAATCTCGAGCAATATAAAAACAGTTGATAGAAGAAGGCGTTACTTTGCGGAAATCCATACTTAAATCTAAATGAAATTAATTAATTTGCAATTTTCCGCCAAAAAATGTATATGTATTATGGCGTAACAAAACAAACAAAGTAGTGCGCTAAGAATGAATTGGACTTACCGGAAGCTAAAACTCCCAAATACATCCAGCTCCACACAATACACACCACTAAACTGTTTTATTAGCACCAACAATACACATACTACTAAAAACTCGACGTACGTTTCGCTTCGTAACCGAAGCATCATCAGGAGAATTCGACTGCATTCCACGAATCAGTAGTATGTGTATTGTTGGTTCTAATAAAACAGTTTAGTGGTGTGTATTGTGTGGAGCTGGATGTATTTGGGAGTTTTAGCTTCCGGTAAGTCCAATTCATTCTTAGCGCACTACTTTGTCTGTTTTGTTACGCCATAACACATATACAATTTTGGCGGAAAATTGCAAATTAAATAATTTCATTTAGATTTAGAAAAAGTATCTTCACGTTCATATCCCCGAAGAAGTAAGCACAGGCACCAATCAAGAAACCGACGATTAGCCGAAGTCACTAAGTCCCACAAAGTGATAGGTGGCAGTCCTATCGCCAACCGGGTACATATCCGATCCTGGGTAACGCTATTTTTGATAGAAAATTGGAAATACGCATTTTCATATATTATTTTGCCCGACACAGTGATCGAACCTGGGACCTCAAGAAGTCAATTACGACGCCGGATCACTAGACCACAGAGGCGATATGTTAATATGTTTTACATTTATGCATGGCAATGCGAATTTAAATTT
>NJDC01001082.1:71375-87590 GCA_002245475.1 Calephelis virginiensis
CCATTTTCTTTTTTGTTGGCCGACCCGGGATTCGAACCCGGGACCTCATACAGTCAAGTCCAACACCCGGACCGCTAGACCACAGAGGCGATAGCGTTTTTATGTTTTATTTTGACAACTATTTTCAGAGGTTGACGTTTGTCAAATATTATTTACTATATTAAATTGACGTTTTCAATCGTCATGGATAGCCGCCACTTTCAGGGGAAATGGCGGGTTATGTCGGACACCTGAACGACACGGTGTTCTACTTACTCTTTGCCAGGTAACGGGGCCTAGTGAACGCTTTCGCACACATCCACTGCCCCAGCGGAGCTAGATCTGGCAATCGTCGTCAGACGGCACCACTCAACAGGGGGCCGCATATCAACAGAAATGGTGCACGGAGACACGGCGGGCTCCACTTCGGAGTCCCAGTGGTGACAGCCTACCTGCCGCGACCCCATCATGGCCGGGTGGCAAGATAAAGCCCACTGCCCTTATCCACGGGCCACAATTTCGCCATCCAACGCAGGCAAAACGGCCCACCACCCTACGTCCGCTTTTCGTATTGCCTCTGATCTAGGAACAGCCGTCTTGGTCCAATTGGTTTCACCGGGCCCTGACTGACCCCGGTTACTCAGGTCCCTCCCTCCGCCTCAACAAGGCTTGGAACCTTGAGGGGACATATAATTGATCCTGTTTTAAGCATATGTACTGGGAATATGGGAATATGAGTACACAGCGCGAGCGTAAGATAAATATTGATAATAACATTACTATCACAGGTAGATGCGTAAAATAACCATATCTGTTTTATAATCTCTGTAAATAGAGTTGCGGCTTAGTGCATATATAATATACTGTAGAGCAAATCTAAATGTACATATTTTTATGAACATAACATGCGTTACATAAATATTCCGGATATTATAATATATAAGTATATTTATGCCTTTGTCCCCAAAGAGACAATGGCACAACTAGGGCACCCACCACTAGCCAGCCGTAGATATAAAGTGCCAAAATCTGATGTGTGGCAAACTTATCACCAACCGGGTACTTATCCAGTCACGTTTGACCTACATCATTTTATTAAAATGGTGTAGGTTAAACGTTAATAAAATGTCTCCTATGTTTGATTATCAGCTTTAAAATACACAATACTGAGCTGTGACATATTCAGTTTGTATTGACGATTTAAAAAAAACAGCCAACAAATTGTGGGATAAATTAGGGAATAAAATAGCTTCTTGTAAGGATTGAATATTAAATTTATAGAAAACTCGTCTGTTTTCTATAAATTTAATTTTAACACAGGTTGCTCATATCAGTATAAATTGAAGAATATTAATATAATAACATAAATATATTAATAGTAAGAATTATTAGATTGTAAATTATTGATGTTCCGATGAAAACTTAAACGCAGTTAAACTACAAAAACTTTTTCTATTTAGATGACGTCAGAGTTCTGATGATTCATCTAAATAAACAAAAATATAAATTATCATATTACTCAATATGAATAGTTAGATCTTGATCAAATTTCAATAGTACAAAATGGAAAACACAGATGTTTATTAAAAAATGTATATTTTGTCGATTTGTTTAAGCTCAGTAAATAATGTATTGAAAAAAAAAATCAGAATTATTTAAATTAGTGTATCCAGTTAACATTTTTAAGGAAACATAGGTAAATAAAAATAAATTATGTTTAATCCAGAACCTTCTTTTTGTAAAAAAAATACTTGTGCTCCATACCAATTTATATTCCAAGCCATCGCCCGTGGGACAATCGTGATAATTGGCCGCGTTCACACCTCCGACCCAGTGATTTATTTCTTATTGGGCTAATTTGCTTTGTTTACATGACTTGCAAACAGTGACAAAAATTCAAATTTTGATATTTTTATTTACATTTGTTTACTTATTTACAAAATTTTAGCTTTCGGAGACGTGAGAAAGTACTCGATAAAGTTAATGAGTGAGACGAAGTAAGTGTTTTTGAGTATTGGTTAAGTTGGTGTTATAAGCTATGCAGTTAAAACTTTATATTTTTAATAAGTATATCATAGACATTTTGTCCTGAGAAATCGTTTGGAGTCATCGTAGTTCTTCAGTTAATGAAGGGATTTTTTTTATTCGAAAGTTGACGTGGTCAAGATGGTTCGTAGCTATAGTTTAAGGAGATCGGTGAAGGTGTTCATGGTCATTCGCTTCTCGTTTGCAAGCATCGGAAGTGATATGAGATACTTTATTGGTATTTATTTCACTTTTTAACATAAGACGTTGGACCAAACAGTTACAAGACTATCGAATGCTAGTACTACTGAGCTTACTTAAATTTTACATTATTGATAAGTCTGCTATATACAACACTTGCGGCCTGCTTCTGCTTTGCACGGGTATAAAATATACATAAAAATCTACCTCTTTAATCACTTTATCTATTTAAAATACCGCATCAAAATCCGTTGCGTAGTTTAAACATTTAAGCATACATAGGGGCATAGGAACAGAGCAAGCGACTTAGTTTATAATATGTAGTGATACCCCGATAATTATCCGAGAATAAGGTAGATATAAACTACCACCCACGTTACGATAGTTAAAACAACGAAGAATTACCCTTTAATTTGTGCCTTGATTATAAAAGTTTCCAAGTTTTATATTCTTTTCGTTCTTTCAAATTAGTTTACCTATTAATTTTACTAACTAAATTTCAGCTTTCAGGACTTTAATAAGTATCATATGAATTTGGATCAACGATGGACTTGAAAGGATTGAACCTGATAAATTTTCAAGGTTTAATTACTGTAGCAAATTTATTTAACATTCAAAGTCTTAATTGCAAATCTTTTTCGCTGAATTAATATCCAAAAACCCTCGATTGGTCAGTGACAAAATTGAAATTTATATGACAAATAAATTTGCTAAAGTAATTATACCCTGAACATTTTATTTATCGGGTTAAACGCTATCCTATCGCGTTCAAAAAAACATTGAAAGGCTTAGAAAATAGTCGTTAGATATTGGTGGTTATTTTGTTGCGCATTTACTTAAAAAAAGTTGTATTTTAGATAGTTGTAGAAAGAGACAAAACACTTTTAGTGCTGAAGGGATTAGTCTGCACATGACATTTTTACAGAAGTTCAATCTGTCACTCGGTAAACGTTGATTAAAAACATCACAATGTGACGTGGCCGCACTAAAATGTTCCTTCTCTTTTGTTTTAGTTTCATTTGATAGGAATAAGATAATAAAATAAATAATAAATAAATATTCCTGGACAAACTACGCAAATTGAAACTAACCCCAAAGTAACCAAATTATATGCTTATGTTATGGGTATTAGTCAACGATACTAATACATAGAAATACTTAAATAGATACAAGAATAAATTTAATAAACACCCAGACCCGGAAATGTAGACGTCTAAATGTTCATTATACAAATGCCCGACCCCGTCGGGAATTGTACCCGAACCTCGCGGTTGATCGGTGCACTTAGGCGTGTACGCTAGCCGCTCGACCAACGAGGCGGTCAAGTAAGTTAAGTTTGTGAATAGCAGAATCACTATCATTGCCTTTGCGCTTCGCTTTGCTCTTCTTGGAATGCTCCTCATCCTCATCTGAGTTTCTGCCTGCCGCATTGTCCGCAATAAATCACAGCCATTTTAACTTAATTTTAAAGTCCTAATTTTGTCTACCAACAAACGAAAATTAAATCTAAACATTTAAAAATTAAGGTACAAATACCTAAACAAATCTACAAGAGTTTTAACTCATGTTTTGGTTTTAAAATTTTACTATTAGTAACTTTCTAAATATTTTTTTTAATTTACGATATACAGTTCGTGGCAATCGTAAGCATAACTATAACAATTTTAAGGTGATATCATGTTTTGAATTTACTCCATTAGAATTAGTTACACTTAGAATTTACTCCATTTGTACTTAATACCAATTTTATAATATACATTATATATAGAGACTGCATTTGTTCAGAAATATATATATGTATGTAGTACTACAGGTACAAACATAGATGTACACGTATACGCACGTATGAAATAAAGTGAACTGAAATCTGTTTTTTGTTAAAAATGTGTTTTAAGAAGTTGTTACTACTAGGTGGTAGAATTTCGCAGCGACTTGCCCGGATTGGTACCATCGCCTTACTTATTCCCGCCGCCATAACGTCAGTACTTGCCGTTGATGTATTCCGGTTCATAGGATAAGGTAGCCAGTAAACTTACTTTTGCTCGAGGCCCAACACCCGGTATCAGATTGGCAACGCATTAGCACCTTTGTTGTCTCCAGGCGGCGTGAATTTCTTACCATCATGAAATATGTCTGCTTGTTTGTCTTCTAATATTATAAAAAAATATTCTAAAACATTGAGGTTTTCAAATATTTAAGTAATATTTATAGATATATAAATGATATTTTTATTTAAATCATAGTACTTATTTATAGGTATGAAAGCTTCATATTCTTTTAATACAAACAATTTTAAAATCACATCAATTTTAATCTTATCTAACATTCACTAGAGTTAAAAAGACCATAAAACTTTTCTTATTTGATAGGTCAGCGAAGAAGCACATGGGTCTCCTGAAGATAAAAGACAACCTTGGCCTATAGATAGCATATATTATGTTAGCTGCTGTCCTTTGGCTGGGATGTTCTGCCAATTACGCATGTCATCCGGCTATCCTACAGTGTGTGTTAATTATCATAATAAGTTTTAGAGACAACAAACTAGTTTTTGGTGCGAAATTTTGTGTATGTGTCTTCTGATAAAATAGTGAATCGCCACAATTGTAGAACGAAGTAACATACATACATACATACATACATACATACATACATACATACATACATACATACATACATACATACATACATACATACATATACACACACACACACATACATATACATACATAAATACACATACATACATGCATACATATCTTCACCTAACCTAACAAACCTGTTTGGCTTCCTCCATATTCATTACCCTTTTCATACAAACACGCCGGTTTCGGAGACTCTTGACTCCACCCTTGTATAATATCCAAGTGATCTGATCATGGAATATCAACCTTGGTCTTCCCGGGTACCTACATCCATCTACATTATCCGCAAGGAAGCAACATTGGTACCTAATCTATTTCATAATAATATTTCATCGTTTATTTATTCCATATGCCTGTGAAAGTTACAAACTACTGGTAAAATCAAGCAATCAGTGACCTGTTATGAAAACGAGCTCATTATATATTATAAAATGTAAACAGGTTATTAAATTTCAATAAATATTGCTCTATTTTCATGAAAGCTCATTTTGTGTAACTTTATTATTGCAATAAATTGCGATATTTACTTCTACATAAACACAAATAATCTACATTATACAAAAATGAATCCACATTTCGCATGGTCATTGCATCACGTCTGAACGGATGTAGCAATTTTGCCAATTGTTTTTTTTAATTAAAAAAGTATATATCTTCACGCCCATATCCCCGAAGGATTAGGCAGAGGCACAACCAGAGCACCCACGACTAGCTGAAGACACTAAATCCCACAATGTGATAGATGGCAAGCCTATCGCTAACCGGGCACATATCCAATCCCGAGCAACATCTTTTTTTATTAGAAAATTGGAAATACCACATTTTCTTTTTGTTGTTCGACCCGGGATTCGAACCGGGACCTTATGAAGTCAAGTCCAACACTTAGATAGCTAGACTACAGAGGCGATAAGGTTAAAGTATATAGTTTTTTTTTTATTTGATGACAAGATAGCGACCAAGCACACGATTTTACTAATGGTAACAGATGATCGTGGCCTATAGATACCTTAAATGTTGTAGGTGCGTAGCTGTGTTTTGGCAGAGGTACTCGGCCAGGGGGGTGATTATGTAACTCAGTTACCAACTCAAAATGGATGAGTGTATATCGAATCGCTGTCAAATGATGTGTTTTGTATTTGCTATCTCCAGTGACCAACAGAAATACAATAGAGATAGCAAACACAAATGACGTCATTTGATTTACACTTTTACAGTTTGAGTTGACAACTGAGATACATAATCACACCCCAGGCTATCGATTAGTGATCTACCGCTTTTCCTGTTTCTGCTAACATAATGACTCGTTCATGTTCCGGTCCGGGGGGAAGGGTAGCCGGTAGACTTGCATAATAGACCAAACATCCGGTCACAAGATACCGACGCATATGCAACATCTATGGTGTCTATAAGACACGGTTGTCTCTTACTTTCAGGAGACCCATAATTTGCATTTTCGCAGAATTATCACATCAAATTATAACAGAAAACAACTTGAGTTACTTTTATTTTAGAAAAATTCCAAATACCTTTTTCTAAATAACGAAGTCGCGAGCACAACTACAAATAAATATATAGAAAAATTGTAAAAAAACCTTAATTACTATTTATTGCGATCGGTGAACGAATTACTTAGAGTGTTTTGAAATGGATACAATACAGACAATAAAACAGAAAAAACAAATAAATAAATGTCTCTAGACACGTTTCACAAATTGAATCTAGCCCCCAAGTGAGCAAATTATATGGTCTTGTTATGGATGTTAGCCAACTATTGTAATCCACAGAAATACTTAAATAGAGACCTGAATAAATTTAAGAAACACCCAGATCTTTAAATGCACACGTTTAAGTGTTAGTCACGTAAATGCCTGCCCCGTTGGGAATCGAACCCAAGCCTCGCGGTTGATCGGTATAGGTAGGCGTGTGCGCGAGCCACTGCACAAACGGGTGGTCAATCAAAATATAAAACGTTTAGATTATGAAATATGATGTACGAGTATAGTCCGGGTACTTTATCCTCTATAATATTGTTGCAAATGCAATGATTGCTAAGTTGATGATAGGTTTGCTGCTTCTCATATTGTGGAACGAAGGGTACCTTCGGTTAGTCGTAGGTGTCGTAGTTGTACCTTTACCTACCTTCTCGGAAGTATGGGTGTGAAGACAGTCATTTATTTAATTTAGTCCCCTAAAAATGATAAGAAAAGGAAACAGACGTTACGGTGGCAAAAAAGGTAAGGAGATGATGGTACTACTTCAATCTTCTTTTCTAAACTACTCGTATTAAAAACTGTGTTTATCTTTATCTTATTCTGGCTGTGCCCGTAAAATCGTCGGCGAGGAATTTGAAAAAAAAACTATTCAGTTGCTTAGTAAATTTGGGTTTTTTTCTTAAATAAAGTAGACAAAGTTTCTTATTATTACAACAGCTACCTTCATGTGAAAGCCCCTTCAACATTAGTCTTTCCGTTTCAGGGATTAACCGAAACAAAAAGACGGAAAGACATAAATGGTAAAATTCGATACTTTGGTTTAAATACCGTAAGATACAATATGCATGGTGCAGTTAATATAAAGGTGCAGTTATTTTAATATTTATTTATACTATATAATAACAAACAGACATACAATATTTATTTGTATACCTAGATGTGCATATATTTATTAAGAGCGGTTATTTTTAATATCTCAAACAAACACAACAATTTTGTTTATTTTGTGTAGATACAACAATAACCATTTTTTGCCTTGGTTGCGATGACCAAATCTTGCTTGAACGGATAGACTAATTCTGCTAATTATTTTTATATTGTGTTTAGTATTGCCAGGAGAAGGTTTCTGTACTAATTATTCATAGTTAGAACAGGATAATGCCTGAAGGCTCAGGTAGCATTATATATAATAAAGTCTGATATATGCAACCAAATAGAAAGTTGGTTTTTCTTGTACTGGAAATGTTATTTTGTTCTTAATTGTAGGTAGTTTAACAAACTATAGCTAATATTATTACAAACTTATTAAATTTATTCATATTTTATTCGCAACTTCAATTGGAGTATCATCGTTATAGCGGATGCAAAAATGATAGTACAGCCCCTATAACTATAATTTATGTAACGAATAATGCACACATCGCGAACGTTATTGAAATATTAACGAGATATACGGTGAATACCAACAATAACACAATGCATTTTTGATAGTAGATACTGCATATTAGTCCAGTCCAAGCAGTGAGAGAAAACGATTCAGTAATGACGATTTTAGGAATACTTTATTAACAAGCCCCGATAAAGTCTACCCGTAACATGTACCATTACACTCATGTGCTACCAAGCAAATAAATTCGAGTAGAAATTGGTCTTAGCACCACGTGTTTTGCTTTAAACTTTGAAAACGTTAGGTGAATGTTGATGAAATTTCGCATTATGTTATCAGTACATAGCATAAAACAAAGTCGCTTCCTCTGTCCCTATGTCTCTTTGTATGCTTAAATCTTTAAAACTATGCAACGGATATTGATGCGTTTTTTTTAAGGGGCCATGTATGCTAAAATACGTCAGCAATATACGTTTTTTTTTCATACAAAGCAATTATGGATCTTGGCGACAAAAATACACAAGATTAACATTAATATGCTTTATAGGACTAGTGTTTCCAAAACAAGATTCATTTTACTTTGCTCGATAGAAAAAAATCAAAAAGTTAACCCTTTTTATAAAGCAAAACCCATCTGTCTACTTCAATTATGAAAATATCGACACCAGGTTTAACGTAAACATAGATAAGTATTATACCTAAAAGCTAACTTTTTCAGTTTTTATATTTTTTTTCAAATTACTTTTATAATGTCAAAAATAGTGATTTGGTGCTTAAGACGTTTACTTTAGAGCGCAATATTTCATAGTAATCATGGAACGGGGGAGTGCGCTAATTGGCTCTTCTATCTGACTAAGTATGGGGCCTTAATAGATAAAGTGATTGAAGAGGAAGGTTTATATGTTTATATAACCGTGCGACCGGCTTCGCACGGTTATATAAAGCGGGCCGCTAGGTTTTTAAAACCTTAAAGACGACTGTTCTAATCATAATATACAAATAAGGAAAATACATGGTGCATACCAAATTGAACGATTATTTTATACGTATAAAATCTCTAAACTATTGCAATTTGAAGCTTGCTGACATGTGACAACATGTAACAGCAGACACAGTGGTCATCGACGCCGTTGTGACTATTCTCCTTTTTAGTTGACTTTTGCAACGTTGCATCACTATATTCAGTCTACATTTGACTACTAAAATAATCCGACTCATAAAGTGGTTATATTGTTAAAATAAAGATTGTGTTCATCATAATATAGCGACGTTTTCTTTTGAAATAAAAACTTTAAACAACGCAATGAAGTGAATGTGGTGACTGGTTTATACATTTACATTAATATACTGTTTTAAGTGTTTTCAACACAGTCCAACATGGTTCCATTACGATGGGAAGGTGTACCTGTCCCATTTAAATTTTGATGGTAGAATGGACTATAAGTAAAAGAGGAACACCATCAAAATAAACGTGCTGACTATTAAAACCGCTAACTCTTGTTACTTAAAGCTTGCGGTATACAACATGCGACAGCTGATACCGTGGCGTCCCGACGGGAACGTTTACCTCTCCCGTTGACATTTATAACGGTGCAACGCTGAACTGAGTGTAAATATAAATGATGAGAGAGACACTACCAAAATAAAACGATCGGGCTTTATGGAGCGTCCTCATGATACTTCACTTTGTTACTGAATAATTCAATTTTTAATGTCATTTGCATTATTTCTGGCTATTTTAGGCGTTTGTGCTATTGAAATGGATTATTGTATAAAACCAAT
Organism: Calephelis virginiensis; assembly: GCA_002245475.1. Classification (NCBI taxonomy): domain Eukaryota; kingdom Metazoa; phylum Arthropoda; class Insecta; order Lepidoptera; family Riodinidae; genus Calephelis; species Calephelis virginiensis. The sequence continues at coordinate 81,104 of NJDC01001082.1, forward strand.
AAATAGAGTTAGCAACTGTCGAAAAAATAAATCGGGATTTTAAATATATAATTAAAATGACTTAAAAAATTATCTATGATTCACAAATTTTATTTGTGTATGGTAATTGATTTGTGACTGATTTTAAAAACTATTTTCAATTGAAAGAGGGGACTTTTGATGTGGCCTTATTGCCAACAAGCCAGAATATGCTCAAGTTTTGTATAATAAATAATAATATGACATAATAGTGAAACAAAATTTGGTCATTTGCGATTTTAATGAGCTTCAATTATTTTTGGATTGTGATTGTAATAATTAGTAGAACAATTTCGATTAAAATAATGTCTCTTGTTAGCTCGTGGTTTGTCTGCTTGTCTGAATTAATAGAATTATGTTTAAACTCAGATCATATTTCATTAAAATCGGTCTAATAAAAGTAGTCATTCTTTTCAATTAAAGTGCAATTGTAGCTGTTTAAATAAATCCAATAAATTTCGTTGATCCACCCACCTGAGACTTAATATCCTCAGTCTGTCACACAGGATATTAATTATTATGGTAGAATAAACAAGTTATGAGAAAAAGCTTGATTGATTAATTAGCTGCTTAGATGCCGAAGCTCGTTTTTATTGGCAGCTAAATCATTATGTATTATCGTGAGCACCTGCTCTTCATTTATCATAAACTATCTGACCGGACAGACGTGGTCCTGATTTAACAAACGACAATTAAGTTTATCGACTTAAGCTGAAAACATATTAAATCGATAGCCGCGACTTACAGGGAATTTAGATAACGAGCCGTGCAAATTATCTGATGTAAGTTACGGACGTAACCTTGAGTGTTCGGACGTGACCTTGAGTGTTCGGACGTGACCTTGAGTGTTCGGACGTCCGAAAGACGCGCTGGCGCGCTGGATGTTTATGTCAGCCGTAGCGTTCGCGGAGGGCATGTGCATACGCAAAAATATAAATCGTCTGTTAGCCGCGACTAATAGTTTGTTTCCAGCCTAAATGGATTAACCAAGCCGCGTCCGATAGTTTGTTCCCAGCTTAACAGATTTGTAATATACATGACGTAATTTTTATTAAAATTTCCAATTTTTTGTTAGACTTTTTACTTTCATATGAACCTTTTTGTGACATTAACAAAAACAATAAACAAAGAAATAGTAAAATTCTTCTTAAAATAATTTACACAAAAAAATAAATTTGAATATCGCACTATCCGTTTATGTGTATACCAAGGATTATTTTTTATCTATAAAATAAACAAATGTACCAAATGCACAGGTAAAAGAAAGTATTTGTAATCCTGTACCTTAACCTTCTACTATAAATCTTCCATATGAACCAATATATTATATATTCGTATCCTAGCTGTGTGGTCCCACTACCTTCTTAATAAAGTCCAACCATAGTCCCGAATGCTTTTCCAAAGAACATAACATGCTAAGTAGATTCCATCTGCAAGTTGTTGATTATTTAAGTTTTTTCCGTATAAGGTTAAATAATTTAATAATTTAGCTCGAAATTCAAAATTAAAACTAATTATTCAGGAATCAATTGACATGAAAATTTTGAATAAAATCGATCCAGCCCTTTACGAAAGAAGTAACATTTACAAGTTCATAAAAAATGCATATATTTATTGATTTAGTCTTTTCCAAAATTTTAAAATGTAGCTATCCAAAGTGTATTTTTTTTAGTTTTATTTAAATTACAAATACAATATAATTCTTTAAAGTACTATAGGTTAGGAATATAACGCTCAAATATATAATTAGTATTACTCCTATTACGATCACAGAGTAATATGATTGCTCTGATTTAGAAAGTTTAATTAAAATTTCCAGTTTCCTGTAACTGACCTTACTTTCTAAGTTAGAGTTTAAAGTGAATTTGCTATTCTATAACAGAAACTAAGGATGTAATGTTAACATTAAATATTGATGTGTGCTTCCCATCAATATTGAAACTAAATATCATCATATTTAAAGCCTTGTTTTAAAATCTTAAAGAAAATGTCTTTACAGAATAGGCATTCTTTAATTAATACTAAAATTATTTATAATTAAGCTGCTATGAACACTTTTTTTTCAAGTAACACAATGAAAATTTTGCTATTACAAACAATCAAAATTTGTATCGTAACTGCAAAAAAATACAGCATCGATTTTAATAAGACTGTCATCTAGGAGCCTTAAACTTAAGCATTTTTACTGGATTTTTCATGGGTTTTCATAATCAGGTCCAAACTTGGCAGACTCTAATAGCTTGGACCATCTCAGCCTTTTGAATAAAATAAGATTATTTGTCGATTCAGAAATAGCACAAACATAAAAAACATGTAGCAGTCAAATATAACCTCCTTTTTATGTCGGTTATAAAGTAGCTAATAAACTGGCAATCGGCCAAAATGTATCTTTTCAAATTTAATTTTTTATCGTTTTTACATGCTAGAATACCTGTTAAATTTTTTTTAATTTTTGTTTTATTTTTTTAAAGCTTAGATTAATTGTAAGGCATTCCTTATGATTTATCACAATCTTAATTAACGACTCATAATTAAGACGATAATTTGATTTTATCGATACGCGACTACTGAACAACCCTATCCTGACAAAACTTATGCCTTGTTTAGTTGTATCCTGATACTTTGCAACGATGAAGTTAAATCAAGTTTTAAACTATTTATGTTCTGTTTTATAATTATTTTCTCATTAGGGGCGTATAAGCTTGTTTTCCTCAGTGAGCGGTCTTTTAATTGCCGTAACATGTAATTAGTAAGAACACCTATGAACATGGATTTACTTCGTTCGCCTTCGCACGCAATTATACTCGTAGCAATTGCAAAATTATTTCCAAAGAAATATTGTAAGGTTTATGCCAAGTTACAGTTAAATTTAGTAGATAATTTTACATTAAAATTTTGTCGTAATAGCTAGGGTTTTACCTGAGTGTCGTTTCAAGAATCGTTTTCAAGAATTCGAATTCATAATTGTCATTTTTATGTCTATACAAAATAGCACTCTTGAACCTCGATTAATACTGTTAGTATGTCATTTTTTTATTAATTGAGAAAACCAACAGTGTTACATTAATATTTATATGATTATTTTTACTAAAGTGGTACGGTTAATAACAGGTTTTCCTTATTAGATTAGTTGGCACAAACAGTAACTTTATAAATTAAGGTTTCCAAACAAATACATACACAAATTAAATAATTATTATCATTTCTATATTTCTTTTTTAAAAACTACACATTACAGTACAGTGACTACGCGTTATATTTTATAATATCATATCAAATTGAATATGCATATAAAAATTATATGCATAATAAATTTGATCGGAATCGTTACAGCGGTTTAGTTGTAAAAGCGTAATAAAAATATAGATTAACATTACTAATATGGGTATCCACACAAAATTATCAATTGAAATACACAAATATATAAGTACTAGGTATATGATTAAGTGGTTAAATGGTGGACAAACATATATCTATAATATAAAAATGAATCCCTAAATGTGTTGGTAAGCGCATAACTTCCGAACGACTGGACCGATTTGGCAAATTCTTTTATTATTGTATTAGTTATTATTAGAAGAAGGTTCTTATGAAGAGATAAACCGGGAAAGTTGCAGGGAAAACGGGAATAATAATACTTTGATTTCCCGTACTGAACGGGTGAAACGAAGTTAGTCGGGACAGCTAGTTATCAATAAATTCTTATTTGCATAAATTAGTGTGTACTAAGGTTAACTGATTTCTTCCCGACAAGTTTAATTTTTATAATATAATTTTGGTAATTTCAGGAGAAAGTATTTTTTAAATGTCTACGCAAAGAAAATTAAAACTATTACCACTTTGTACGTACAATCTCTTTCTCATCAACGACAACGATTTGTTTTGTAGTTGAGTAAAAGTTATGTGCATAGACGGATTTGTACATACCTACTTATTTAACAACTAGATGTACCTGCAACTTGATAGCAACTGCAAATGCTAAAATGATTTACAAAGCTGTAAGATACTATCTACTATTTAAATAATGCGCTTCGGCTTTACACATTTTACATTTTTTAAACTTTATACTTTTATTTATAAATTGGCTGACGATAGGTTTGCCACCTATCACATTGTGGGACTTAGCATCTTCGGCTAGTCGTGGGTGTCCTGGTTGTGCCTCTGCCTACCTCTTCGGGGATATGGGCGTGGGCGTGAAGATACTCTTCTTTTTTGGTATATGTATAAATTAGAAATACCGCTCCAAAACCCAGCAGTTATTATCATAACTAAACATAGGTAACAAAATATTTTTCCTTGAAGCGAAACTACGGTTCATAGCAAAATGAATAAACGATTTCATATTTACCGTAAACCCAACCATTTCTATTTCGTATTCGTAGTAGAAAAGCCAATTCAATAATCCAGAGTCATCCCGCACCTGAACTGGACAGTTCAAAATTCGTTATTCTAAGGCTACCTTTGCCTCAAACCTCATGTATTATTAATATGACGCTGGTCCAACTTCGAAGTACCAATATATATTTAAAAAGTCGCTTTCTAGGAAATTTTGCTTGTGTTTAAACTAGGGTTGTCTACAATCGACACATTTACATAATCTCTCGTTGATTCGACCAACAATTGTTTATAGGGGTTCCAGACGGTTGTAAACACGCCTTCCAACAAAGGCAACTTTGGAGAAAACTTTGTTTCTATCTTCCGATTACTGTTTGGATTACATCTACAACAATAATGGATGCAAACCTATGCTTATAACCATCTTGAACGTCTATTAGCGCACCCGTCTAACGTCATAGAACTAATACGAGGCTTGAGTGCGATTCTTAAAAAGGATATGCGTTTGTGTGATGTAATTTTTTAAATCTGACTGTCAAAAAAAGTTTCGGAATCTATTCGAATATTTCTACAATTCACCATTATTAATATTATAAATGCGAAAGTCTATCTGTCTATCTTTGACACTTTGACAGCTAAGCCACTGGACCGATTTTGATGAAATATGATATGCATACGTATACTTAAAGATGCAAGTTTAAATATAGGCTCCTTTAAAAGAAAACAACCTGCAAATAATCTTAGTGAGGGATGAAAGTTTGGATAAAAAATATTCTGTTACGCTGACGAGTCACGGTAATTAGTAAGCGTTTAAAAAATTATGTATATTTGCAAGTTGCCATAGTAATTTGTAGCTAGGTAAGTATAAAGAGAAATCTCCGGACGATAACTTGTTCCCTCTCGCTTTGTCACCTATAAATATCGCACTTGCTCCACGAATAAGTCATATTTAAAAACATATAATTATTTGTATTCAAATGATTTCATAGATGAAGTGAAAGAAATTTAGGGTAGTCATTGAATCATGAAAATGATTGAAAACGTTGAAAATCGCAAAGATAAAAAAACTATTTAAAGCTATTTTTTCAATAAAGTCAAATTAGCTTCATAACATATTTTAATCTCTCGGTATTCAAATTTGGAATAAACAAACACAACGTCATACTCGAATTTTAAACAGCACTAGCTCTTACCGCAACGATGTTTAAAATTTAAATATTTTTCGGGTAACAGGTTTCTCTTATCATTAGAGTGGGTATTTAGGTTAGGCCTGTTCGGCTCTTAACTTAAAGAAATGAAAAAAAAATCTGGCTAGGCGAAAAAAATATTACATTTCTAGGGCTACTTTTTGTCGCATTTTGGATGTTAAGAAAGAATTACCAAATTACTCTTGAGGAAGAAATTGAAGGATGTAAATCATGTTTCATATGTGATCTAAAAAAGAAGCAAAAATATGTGTGCAAAATACCAATTCCTTCAGAATGCTAAAAAAATTGTCGTTTCTGTAAGATAGGAAAAGTTAAAGAGTACTAATTGTGTTTTGTTTAATCCTTTTGTTTGCTTTAATTTTTATCTATTAACATTATCTATTAACATCTATTAACAAAAAAAAAAAAATTTTTAGTTCCTATATTTTATAGCGATTTCGTTTTCTTAGTATTTAAGGTGTCATAATTGCTATTTTACTTTTTTTTATGTTATAGGAAGGTAAACAAGCAGACAGATTTCCTGATGTTAAGAAATTCACGCCGCCTAGAGTAATGGTGCGTTGCCAACCTGAGGCCGGGATGTTAGGCCTCGAGCAAAAGTAAGTTTACCGGCTACCTTACCCTCCAAACCGGAACACGTCATGACGTTATGGCGCCAGGAATAGGTAATGCGATGGTATCAATCCGGGCGAGTCGCTGCGAAACTCTACCACCTAGTCAGATGTCACGGTGTTAGTGATGATAAGCCTATGCTCGCCTTTTACGAGCTGCCTGGCAAGAAAGGCAGATGGTCTATTCCGCAAAGGAGCCCGAACTAACACGGGGTTGATTCATTTCTGTTAAACGAAGCTTAGAACTAGTGAGAAGAAACCACTGATTTGTCGTATTGTACGTAATGCTGTTAAATATGCAAATGATATTGTTTT